>JASDQU010302070.1:0-13818 GCA_032191745.1 Picea mariana
TTCTGCTATGATAAATGATTTATTGTTGCATTATTGCATTCTCTGGCCTTGTGTTTGAATGTAAGATGATATTGCATTTGGACATCTTCTTCCTCAGCCTACTAGAAACCTGATGTTAATAACAGACCTCTGCTTTTCTCTTATATAAGTCTTCCACCTGTTCACCCTTTACTACAGCTCACTGTCTGAAGTTTACGCAAGACCTCACTTGTTCATGCATACCTGGCCTAGTTTCAGAGTTGGAACACTATTGTTTTGAGTTTCCCGCCATTCGATCACCCATCTATGAAGAACCGTGACATAAAACTGATGGGCGTCGGGCTCTGCTCCTGATAGCAATCCGGGAGTGACTTCCGATGCTAACACGACCAATCACCAATACAACTTGGATCAACAATCCAGATTGTTTTATGTTGATTATCGACAATGAAAATTGATCTATGAGGTTTGGAAAAAATTAGAGGATCAACGGTTCAAATTTCAACCGATTTGAGTCAACAACTCAAATTGAAAGGGTTGTTACAATAGTAAAACAACAAAATTTCTATGAAATTTTTCAATATTTTTAAGGTCATGAACTTGCAAGGCAATTTTGAGGCCCTAGAAAATGTTTTTAGGAAATAAAAACTCCTACGAATAGTGTACCAAGGTATACTCTATCTCTATAGCTTAAATAAAATAACTAGGAGAGATCTATCCAATGAGTTATCCTAGGTGCAAGACAGAGCTCGTACATGAGAAGGTTAGAACTAAAACAGTTTTAAAGGTAAATTTTGGCACTAGTTTACTTCCAGAGGGCATAACTCCTTTCTCAAAGCTCTGTTTGGGCCTCAAGAGAAGTATATGGAAATATTATGATGGAAAGTAGACATCTATGAAGCCATATTTAGGATCTGGGAATGAATGTGCCGAAAGAGAAAGAAGACACCTATAGCGTACATAATTAAATTGGGAAAAATAGTCAAAATGCCTCTAGATCATAACTTTCAGCTCGGAGTTCATATTTTGGAAAAGGAATAGTCATTGGAAAGGTATTGAGGAGGAGAGGAAATTTTTCGACCCAGAATTTGAATTGGGTGTTAAAATTTCTATGAAAGTAATAAATATTTTTGAAAAATATTCTTATGAAATAGTATGGAATTTAGTCAGCCCAAAATGAGCACGATGTTTTAGATTCATTTGCAAAAATTCCAAGGAAGATGTGTGTACAATGTTGGGGATGTGAGGGAAATCTGTTATATAGGGATTTCCCTAACAAAGGGGAAAGAATGAGGATTGTTCACGACATTCATGAGTCTGAAAAAATTGAGGACGTCGGAGGAAACATGACAACTATCTATATATACTTGGACAACAATCAAGTAGAATATCAATATCCCATCTCCCATGATTGAAGTGGAAGGTAAGATTTATAACCAACCCATAACAATTTTAATTTATTCTAGAGCTAGCCATAGTTACATAAATTATAACATTTTAAAATGTTTCAATTTCAAAGGAATAATCATAATGAATCTTGGCTAGTTCAGTTAGCCACAGGGGCTTAGAGGAAAATCAATGAGATAATTAAATATTGTCGAATAAACATGAACGGACTCGACACAAAGGTATATGTGAAAATCATACCATTGGGTTCATATGATTGTTTAATTGGAATGGATTATTTGGAAAAAAAACCATGCCATCCTAGACTGTTACAAAAAGAGAATCACATGTCTTTATGAAGAAGGGAATCAAGGGAAGGTTCAAGGAATTCCAAGAGTTGCAGTTGTTAGATAGATTCCATCCATGCAGTTGAATTTTTTCTTTAGGAATGTATGTGATATTTTTGCATCTCATATGGAAGAGACATCCAAAGATAAAGTGGTAAGCATTTGAGGATGTTCTTAACGAATTTTGAGGATTTTTTTGGGTAAATTCCAGTATTTCCACCAAAGAGAGAATTTAATTTCTCTATTTATTTGGTGCTAGGATCTACCCCAGTTTCCAACAAACCTTATTGAATGGGCACACTAGAATTGAAAGAGTCGCAGATGCAGTTTGAAGAAATTTTTAGGTAGGGGCATATATGCCCAAGTGTGTCACCTTGGGGTGCCCCAATTATCTTTTTTTGAAGAAAGACAGTATAATAAGGTTTTGTATTGATTTAAGACAACTGAATAAGGTCACCATAAAGAAAAAATATCATTTTCCAAGGATTGATGATGTATTTGATCAACTGAAAGGTGTAAGAATATTTTCCAAGATCTACTTGAGATCAAACTATCATCAAGTGAGGATAACAAAATAATATATCATCAAGACAATATTTAGGACAAGATATGGGCATTATGAATTTATTGTAATACATTTTGGACTATCAAATACCCCAACTAGTTTTATGTGCCTCATGAATGGAGTGTTCTAGGAGTACCTGGACAAGTTTTTAATTAAGTTCCTAGATAATATATTCATCTACTATAATTCAAAATGGGAACAAGTGAAACATTTAAGAATGGTATTATAAGTTTTAAGAGAGCACAAATTGTATGATAAGATAAGTAAGTTCATCATTTATCAAAGGAGGATTCAATACTCAGGGAAAATAATTTTTGTATAAGGGATAACAGTGGAACCTAAGAAGATAGAAGTCATTAGAGGATGAAAAACACCATGAAATGTCACAAAGGACATATCATTCATGGGTCTTGTTTGTTATTTTTGAATATCCGTAAAATGATTTTCAAATATTGCAATACTAATAATTTATTTGCAAAAGAAGGGAGTGAATTTGAATGGACTCTCATGTTTCAAGAGAGATTTCAGTAGCTAAAAGGAATTTTGAAAAGTACAACAATATTGAATATTGTATATCCAGAGTAAGATTTTTTTGTGTGCACTGATGCATGCAAAGAATGTCTTAGTGGAGTCCTCACCCAAAAAGATCATGTGGTATGTTATGAATCCATAAATTAAAAGAGAATGAGAGGAATTATGCTACACATGACTTGGAATTAGTAGAAATTGTACATGAATTAAAAATGTGGATACATTACCTCATCGGGAGGAAATTTGAGCTAAAGCTAGGCCACTATGGTCTGAAACATTTGTTTAGACAACCAACACTAAATTCCAGAGAAACTAGATGGGTGAAATTGCTTAGTGAATATGACTTTGAAATTAAGCATATCAAGGGAAAATAAAATCATGTTGTTGATGCACTTAGCAAGAGAGCTCATGAGAAGAATATTGCAACTATCAACATGTACATCATTTATCTAAAGATAAAATTATTACATCAAAAAATTCAGACCATCATTATTTAAAAATAAAACAATCATTACAACAAGATAATTTTCAGCATAAATTTAATTTTTATGAGCTAAATGAAGATGGAATTATCATGTACAAGGAAAAGTATATGTGTCGAATTCCAATGAGATAAAAAATGCATTGCTAAGAACAATGAAAAAAGTTTTATATGTTGGGAACCCCGGATATCATAAGACAATTGCATTTATCAGAAGCCAATACTTTTGGCTAGGGATGAAGAAAGAAGCTCCTAACTACAAACCAATATGTCTAGTGTCAGAAGGTGAAGACCAAACATAGAAATCCAGTGGAGATGGTAAAACAATTTTCCATTCTATAATGAAAGTGGGAAGCAATTACAATTGATTTTATTATAATTTTTCTCAGAACAATGAAGCAACATGATTCCATTGTAGTGGCCGTGGATAAATTAACTAAGGAAACACATTTTATTCCATTGAAAACTACACAGAAGGAAATACGTATTGTAAAAATGTACATGAAATAATTAGCTAGGCTACATGGGGTTCCTAAGGTAATAGTTTCAGAAAAAGATACAAAGTTTTCTTCCAATTTTTGGAAAGGTTTTTTTAAAGGCTCTGGAACAAATTTAAACCTCAGTACAACATACCATCCATAGTCAGATGTGAAAAAGGAGAAGAATAATAGGATAATTGAGGACATGCTTTGAATGTGTGTGATCAAACAACCATCAAAGTGGGAAGATTATATTCACTTAGTGGAATTTTATTACAATAATGGGTATCAAGCCTCATTAAAAATGAGTCCATTTGAAGCATTGTATGGAAGGAATTGTAACACACTAGTGGGTTAAGATAATCAAGTAGATAGATCAATTTTTGGGCCAGATTTGTTGAAAGAAATGGAAGAGAAAACGTAAAGATAAAGCAAAATTTAAATGCTTCCCAAGACAGGTAGAAAAGTTATGCAGAAAAGTATAGAGTTTTTAGATATTTCAAAGTGGGAGAACATATATTTTTAAAAGTGAAGGAGAAAATAGGTTTGCTAAGTTTAAGAAGTTGCCCAAAGTTGGTAGTAAGATATTGTGGACCTTTTGAAATATTAGAAAAGATAAGGGAAATTATGTACATGCTATCATTTCCTGCATTCGTGAGATGACACATTCCTTGGATTAGCATTGATAAACAAATTGTTCATTCCTTGGGTCAATGGGTTGAGAGGAACAAGATATTATGGTTGGAATTGTTGATGGAGTTGTAAAATCACATAATTTTAGTTGTTATAGCATTATGTTGTAAATTTGTATATGTATATCATCACAGTGTGCACTAATGACAGTGCACAATTGTAAGGGAGGGAAATGTAACATCATGACTATAATACCTAGTTTAATTAATGTTTAATGTAAATGTAATTTGTGGCTATAGACAAAGCAATGTATCTGTGAATTATATTTATGAATATTAATAATAAAATGTGATGCCAACTGCTAAGGGAATATGGACAGAAATAGAGGCTAGATTAATCCATAACAAAGGGGAGGGTCTAAGAGAATTCCTAAGAGAGGGGTCTAGGGGGAATTACCCATATCTATTAATTCAACCTAAATTCCTCAATCTTATTACCATTATTTATTAATCTCTATTTTTTGATTGAGTGTTCCCAAATCCAATCATTGAATGTATGTAAGTGGGTGGGTGTGAGAGGTCACATCTCATAGTTATTGTGAGCATGGGGGATGAGAACAATCAATTTGAGAAAGTGTGTGAGTCAAGCAAACAAGCAAAAGAGAGGAAACTTGTATGGGTTGTTACAACAGTTTTAAACAATGAAGTTTTTGGTATGAACTGTTGGATTATTTAGAGGGGGGCTGAATCAGTAATAGAGTTTTTTAATCCTTTTTTACAAAATTATATTAGTGTTGTTTATATTTATGATTAATATACAATTATCATTCAACATGTAAAGAGTAAATAAAACATGAAAAATGAATAATCATACACATACATAGTACACCAGTATTTTCATGTGGAAACCCAATGTGGGAGAAAACCACATAATGATTTTTCTTATATGTCTTTAAGAATTACATTCATGGGAAGCACCAACTTTCTTTTTTCTCCAAATGCAACTAGAAGGAGGCTCTGACCCCCAATATTTTTAGGATACAAACTGAGGGAAGCTCCAACTCCCCAATTCTATACCTACAACTAGAAGGGGAATACAACCCCCTATGTTCTTCGGCTACAACTGAAAGGTGGATACAACCACCTATACTTGCCCCATCCTGCTACCCTGAAATATAAGTGTCAAAAGATGAAACTACTACCACACTTTCATTGTGATATATACCACTGTAAACATGTACCAACCTATACCAACAACCTGTAACCAACACATGCCACTGACATGTAACCAACCTGTCCCTGTACTCATCCCGTACCAACAAAAAACAACAGATACAAAACATGTAACCAACGTACACCTTCAGGAAGCTAGGCTTTTCACCTTTTTTGAAACTTAAACCACTTTGTTGTCTCTCTCACATTAACTTGCAATATGTCATTCTGTGTTATCTATAGTTGTTCCATGTGAATATATCATCTTATACATCCCTTAACCAAGTGCGTATATATCTCTCTAGTCATGTGTCATGTATGTGTGTACAATCATGAACAAGTGTAATAACCCTCACACGGACTAGAAATCAAACCCTCACTGATATACATCATCACACTACACCAACAACTTAACAACCACTTCACAACTACAAGCTCTCAACCATGTACTACAAATAAAGGGCTCAACCATATGCCAATAAATTCAAGATGTTCCTCAACACTAACAAGATGTACCAATTACTACTATCAAATATACCAACACTATATTTCTCTAGATATGGCCTATACAGTAAGTTCCATATATCCAATAACCTCTCTAAGGAAAATCCTCAAACCCCAATAGCCATATCTCATGTAGACAACAATATCCAACTACACATAGAAATAAGACACACCTTTTGAATCTGTAGACATATTTTTTTTATTTGATCATTGTAGATCTTCTTGGGAGTTTTCTTTAAGACTCAAGATATTTGGCATCTTCATCTCCTCAAGTTCCATGGATTTTCCTAACTGTATGCGACTGTTCCTTCTTCAACATGCATATGCACGTGCTCTTTTCTCCTTCATCCTGCATATGTACACACTCTCCTCCAGTGTAGCCCGTGTACACCTAAAAAACTAGGTTTTTTTTCAGTATTTTCTACAACTCCGAAACTTTCACCATCAACCTTTCGTGCTACTGTTACACGTCAAAATTAATCACTTCGACAATGTCTCATTATCATTTTCATAAGTGTCACAAGTGTCACACTTTTTCTACAAGTGTTGTAAGTGTTGCAAAATTTGTATGTTCATCTCACATGTGTCGCATCGCAGACAACATCAGAGGAACACTTGATACATCCTCTAAAGACTTGTTAGAAGAAGAAATATATCATTTGGTGAAGTTTACAAGCTTTTACCTTGAGGAACTACCATCCTAGAAGTATTTTTGGAGACCAACACTCCCCTGCCCACTTTCAAGGAGTGCTAGCAATCCTTGTCCTCTTAGCAGGGAGTGATCCAACGCTCTGTGGCCCACTTTGAGGGAGCGTCGATCTATTGAGAAAATCTTGAGGACAAATCCCCCTTATCTCTAAGGACAATTGATAAATATCCAAGTCAGTTTGGCTTGAATCCAATTCCAAGGATGGATCACAGGGGAGTTCCACAACTGAGGGAGTAATATCCTCTACTTATCCCAAGAATATCTAAGATGATTAAGCCTCTCAAAGCCTATATAATGAGGCATTCTCATGGTGAAAGGGGACGAATAATCAATGAAAAGTATTGTCATTTTGATCGTGGATCGTTGGAGCAAGGGGTGGGGCAAGGAGAGCTTGGTGAGGCTGCTACATCTGCATTTGCACTTTGTAAGAACCATACTTTGTTCTCATTAATACATGTGTTTGGCATGTTTCCTTCAAGTTTGTGTATATTGGCATGGACTTGTCTCTTTGGATAAATTTAGATTTAAAATAATCATGGTAGAATAGGAAGTATACTTTGTCTTCATTGTTTATTGGATTGCAGGACTCATTGAAGGACTTGGAGATCAAACTCAACTTGGATTGAGCGAGGACAAACTTTGTAAAAAGGTACTCATACTTTCTTCCTCTTCTCTATTGACTAGTTTAGCTATTTTTAAATGAAAGTGAGTGTTCAAAGTTAGCACTTTTCTATCTTGGTCATAGGGGTCTAAGGTCCAAGAGGATATTCACCTGTCCACGGGGGAATTTTCCTTCAACAACTACCTCATACTTGCACAACTTTATATGTATCAATGAGTACCTACAATAAACCTTACACAATAATAAACATTCAATGTGCTCAATAGGTGCTAATAAGAGAGTCTTTCTCTCTTATTTATACTTCCATGTAGCTTCCTCAAGGGGTTACCTTCTAACCAACTTAATCCAACTTCCTTCTTTTAGGGATAACCCACTTCTAACCACTTGTCCACTTATAACCACTTTATCCACAAAAATTAAACTCTCCACTTCTAGTTACAACTAATTTATTTTTAATTATTTTCTTATTTCAACAACTTAACCCATGGTTAACTCTTAGTTTCACCCATGCGACTACTCAAATTCTTCTAGGAGCTTCTAGAATAATTTGACTTCTTTGACATTGTAGATAACTCATGAGGGTTCTCCAACTTCACAAGGCCATAACTCTCTATCTGTGAGGATTTATGTGACGTTCCACATATCACCAGAAATGGCATGACATGTACTATCCATCTAGAATAGTCTTACCTACAAATATAATAATCTTAACGCTACTATATATCAAACAAACTTAAGTCCCTTAACCGTACCATTGGGACTACCAGAATTTTCTACCGGACTTGATTCAAGGGTTGACATCAATGAAAACCAACCCAATTAATCAACATGACCAAAAAATATAGATAAAAAAAGAGAGCTTGGAGCTAGAGCATCCACAGGTGGAGAATTCTAGAGCATGTTGGATAATTATTTGAAATTTTTGGAGCTTAATATTGAAGAGAGAGGTTGCCAGGCCTGGACAGTAAACTCTTGCATGAGTTACATTGTAAGAACGAGTTTTTGCTACTATTTTTTCTAGTAGTTTTTCTAGCAGTGAGTTCCCTTGAGTTTCTAGCAAAGGGATTCCTAGTTAGCTTTGCTAGAGAGACCCTGATAAACGAATGTGATTCCCGAGGGAGTCAGATTAATAAAGGGCTACATTCCTTGGGCTGTGAAGGTCGAGAGGAAAAGAGTTACTTGAAAATCGGGAGAGCTCTAGGGAAATACTAGTGGGTTGTGGGATCTCTGAGTTGTGAGTGGATAGTGAGAGACCACCCTCTTTTATGGATTACTAGTCTCATTTCGGGGGTGACTTGATGTTGATATTTGTAACGATAGGTCTATGGTTGGGTGGAATGTCCATCCAAAGTAATTAATTGCACAACATAATTAAAAGATAAGTGTTTTATCTATTTATATGTTATATTTATTTATTAAATTGTTGTGCATGAACTCTCTTTATAAAATTAATTTATATATTATTGTATTTTATTTTACTAGTTACATTTCACATTCATTTTAACATGTTGTAGATACATTTAATAAATATTATTAGACAATAATTAAATCACATTATAGTCTGTAATCCATAATTATTAGCTATAAAAAAAAATTTACTTAAAAGAAAAAATTTATTTTTTATGATTATTTTTCACACGTAATGAACCTTAACTAAAATAAAAGACATTACAACTCCAATATGTATAAAAACAATTAGTTAAAAAAACTAAAAAAGTGTCATTATAAGTATATTGTGACATTACAAAACCTATTATGAATAAAACTAACTAAAATAAAAGACATTACAACTCCAATATGTATAAAAACAATTAGTTAAAAAAACTAAAAAAGTGTCATTATAAGTATTATAAGTGACATTACAAAACCTATTATGAATAACACTCATGAGACATTAATTATGTTTAAGTTTATTACTTTTGACCTCTTTTATTACAATCTCACTTTAATTTAAAGTTAAATTAAAAATTGTTAATCTAAACATAACCATGATTAAACTAACATACATCCATTCGTATCCACATTCATAAAAAATTATTCTATCATTAATTTTCTTGACAGTGTTGGATAATATAATATAATATACAAGTCTAAAGCATATTGTGTAACCAACATTCACTAATTTTCTTGACAGTGTTGGATAATATAATATAATATACAAGTCTAAAGCATATTGTGTAACCAACATTCACACTTTTTTCAATTAAAATTAACTAAAACGTTACATAGTGTAGATAACATATGGAATAATACATTGTTGATACTTAAATATAATATAAGAGTGGGAAGCTTAACAAAGTAATCTTAGATATTTTACATGAATATATATAATTAATAGAAAAACATAGAGAAAAGAGAAACCAAATTTTAAAGTGAGTTAATAGTAAAGTTTGATAATAAATTTAGATATTTAGAAGTTAATATTCAGAGACGAATAGATAATAAACTATTAGTATTTAAGAATTAATTGTATAAAATGGAGGTTAGTTAACAAGAAATATAAATAAAATAACCAAAAAGAAAAACAATAAGGTAGGAAGAAGAGATTGAAGAAAATAACAATTTTAGGGACAAGATTAAAGAGGTAGAAGAAAAGTTAATTAACAATTGGCCCTAAATAGTGTTGAACACAAATTGGATTACAAACCAATCAAAGAGGACATGAAGAATCTCATATATTTAGATCTTGAGTGTAACAAAAGAGTCTTATACCTCATGTTTTTTGGTATAAAAGAATAGAAAAACAATGGCACATTAGCAATCATTAAGGATAAATTAAAAAGAAAATAACAAATTGAAACAACTCACATTATAGAAATAAAAAGGTTGAGAAAAAATTGAACTTAAGGAAATATTGACTATGGTTATGATAATATCTAATGCCCATAAGTATGACATATTAAGTAAACTATGAGCTTAAAATGACTTGAAATATTTATAAATGGGGATCTCATTTCCACAAGATCAACCTAAATTAAAGAAGGTGGTTCAAAAGGTAAAAGAAGCTAGAAAAGAAGTAGAATAGGTAATAATTAGGAACCAAAAAACTATTATTAGAGATAGACACCAAAAGGATAACAATAAATAACTATTTGAAACACTTCAAATCCTTTGGTGCAATCCTAACTTTCTAAGTCGTCAAAACTTTAGTGATCATGGAATGGTTCTCTTTATGATTAAGTATCAAAATAACATTTTAAACAAATTTAAATAATCTTTTACTTTTCTTAAGATCCAATAAACCAATTTTATTGTCATTACATATTAACTATCATCTTCATCAATAATAAACACCATAATATTTAACAAAAAAAAATCATATACAACGCCTATGTTATAAATTAATTACGCCGAAAGGCGTACACCTACTGACAATGGGCACATTTAATAGGTTTTTAGTGCTTAATCAGTTTTGTATGGACACGATTAAATATTGATGGAATATTCTTAGTCGTCCCAATAAATCAATGGTTGTGATTTCAACCAGTAACTTCCTCACTATTATAAAGGCATCCGTTTACATGTTTATTTTTTTACTTTTACTTGATCATATTTAAAATTTACTATGGTGACTAGCTGATTGCCACGTCTGAGTGATTAATAAAAATTAAAATTTTATTACAGAGTGCATGTGCAGCCATGCCTTTCTTTTTATGACCACGTTTCATTTTATGACAACGTTCATTTTCTAGGCCATATTAAGGGTGGGTTTCAATTACCAACGAAACCTTTCGTAAATCTGTCTTACATGATGCTTTTGCAAATCGATAGAATAAGATGAGATGCGCTGGGACAACCACAGATACGTGTGAAATAAGGACTTCAGATATGCAAAAAAAAAGAAAACCACATTAATGGCCGATTAGGGTTTCTGTGAAGCAATTGTTTTCTAAGTGTTATCCGTCGATTAAATTATCTTCCCTTTGATTTTTCTCTGAGGCCTAGCAGACAGAATCAATGAGCAGTTTAGGTGTTGTTCATTGAAAAAAATATCAGATTTAAGGTATCATATTTTGTAATTTTTCTGAAATATCCATTGAATAATCTCTTCCATACTGGACACAAAAGTAGAGTAGAAATTTGTAAACATTCTTTTATAAACTATATAGATTCGAGTTCTAGTCTCACTGTTAAATTTACTAAGGAATACATTTTGATTTCAAATTGTGAACAAGCATGCAAATAATTCGTTTTGAGCGCTGCCATCAATATAGTGATGCTTAAGTGTCTGAAAGAAGGTATGCTGCTTCTAACCCTAATTCTTAATGATCTGATGGTCAACCCCTATGAGATATAAAGCTTCTCGCATTCATGGTTCAAGCATAGATTGATTGAAATATGTTTTAATGATCTAGCAAAGCCTTTCTGTTATAGGCCTGACTGTTTGTAATTCCATTGACATGGCCAACAGATTTTGCTTTTGAAGGAAGAGATTTCGATTTTGTAAGGGAGAGGAAGTGATACCACGAAGGTAATGGTGGGTGGTCATAAACCTCCAAATACATCAATCCCCTGTGCTGCATGCAAGCTACTCTGATGGAGGTGTGCTCAAGAGTGCCCATTTTCCCCATACTTTTCCCCTCACGAGCCTCAGAAGTTCGCCTCTGTTCATAAGATATTTGGAGCTAGCAATGTCTCCAAGATGCTCATGGTGCACCTCGAATCCCTTTACTATTTTGGCCATGATTAAGGTTTTCTTGAATTTTCCTGGAGTATTATCAGGTGTATGTGTGGATTTGAGATTTAATCATGTGTAGATTAGTAAATTCATATGAAGAAGAATTTTGAACTGTTTATGATAGCGTTTCATTTTCTAGACCACCGTTTCATTTTATGGTTCTGTGGTGTCAATTACCAGCCGACACCTTTCGGCGTTTACCAACCACGAGTTTGTGGCTATGCTAGTTTATATAAGTAACACTTTAAAACCTTTCAAGGCTCGATAAAATGCTTTATATCACATTAAATAAACATGATTATTATAAAAGGAGTCCTTTTATGTAAGGTTTAATTTTACGTAAAGAAACAAACTATATACGAACAAATGAAATGTAAAGACAATGATGAGAAACATGTTAAAGTTTTGAATAGAAATTAAAGGTCAGTGTTTAATAGAAAATTGAGTGTCTATAAAAAAAGATTAGATTTCAAGATCATATAAGTATTTTGGTGCTTGTCTGAGAGGCCATCTTCTTTCCATCATGTATGTAACACCCCTTTTCGGAACTTGTACCGTGTAGGTGTTACTAAGCAGAATAAAACATTCACATCTATAGTTAATCACGTACATTTATGCAACGAAATACATTTAAGCACAGAGTACTCATAAGAGACAGTTTTAAGATAAATAATCCATGGCACATACATTAATCCAAATGCACAGCAGAATGCATGATCATTTTAATACACAGAGATACAAAGCATGTTGATAAAACGTGATAAAACATAGTTGAACACTTATCTTGTAACAATGGTGGTTCCACCAACCAAGTGCAGGCCTTCCACAAACCTCCCAGCCTTAGACCACACTGCTCCTCAACTCAACAGTGGGTCACCCCCGAGATGGGACCGAGCTCCACCCCAAGGCAAGGAATCCTAGGCTAGGCTAAGGTTACAGGGAAAAAAACACAGAAATATCTGGAAGGATTCTTTCCAAATATGCCATCTTACGCCCACTACTACCAGACTCTCATTCCCCACATGCCTGTTCCGCCCGGGAGTATACACCTTCACAAGCACAATCCATCAATGCTAACCTCCCTCTCTGGGTCTCGACAACAGGCTGGATCAAGAAGTCTCAGAGCCCATAGCTGGTGCTGGATAGTCTCTGGAAGAAACCACTTCCAACAACATCCACCTCTCTCACCTAGAGAGAGATCACACACAGGCACAATCACCACCTGCACTGGACAACAACTCGCGCGCTAATCCATATCTGCATGACCACTACAGTCGACTGGGAATACCGACTCAACTTCTCAAACAAGCTCAGCAATGGTGGCAAGGTCTCATGGTATTGATTTCCAGAATTGCTTCAGAAAAAATTTCCGCAGGGAACTACCTAGACTCCTCCTTCGGCCGAATGTCATTTCCCATCCCCCCTGCCTAGGATAGAATCACGCTCTGGTGTTGGAAATGCATGACGGACAATCCACGCAAGGGTCAATGCAGGTTCAGATGGTTCAGAAGATGTATGAGGATGTTTCTGCAGGGGTCAAATCTGTTCCTCCTGGCAGTCCGTGAGTCGAAATGGAGGAGAGAACCCCCAACACGGCTCATCGCGAATTTTATTGCATGGTCAGGGTTGACACTGTCACCCATGCGAATGCATGTGTTCCGACAATGTGCGTGCCTCCCACCATTGGAAATCT
>JASDQU010302074.1:0-10415 GCA_032191745.1 Picea mariana
TTTTTTTTTTTTGCGCTAACTTGTGTCACGACCCGTCAAAATTTATGGCATTTATTTGAAATAAGGTGAAGTGATAGGTAAAGATATTGTTTTTATTACTAAATCTTTCTCAAAAAATGATTTGACCGTTATGTTCATAAGGATGCCAAAGTTTTAAATGGTCGAGATATAGAGTTCTTTCTCTCATTGTTTCGAAGTTCATTTCTATCTTACACAAAGAAGATTTTCTCACCAGCCTAATTTCTTTATGTATACACATTTTTACTACAGGAGAGCTAAGTCAAAGTCCTCTATCATGGCTCCACGAAAAGTGTTCAAGGCGATTGCTGAGAATTCAAGGCAAGGCTCAGATAATGTTTCTGATACTTCACCCCGAAGTATTGATTCTGTCAGAACCTGGTCATACGTCTCTGAGGTTCTTCAGTCCGAATTGGTGAACTGTTCAGATGATTCTAGTGATAATGAGAAGGACGATTTGGCCACCAAATACAAAATCGTCATTCAAGTAGAGATGCATAAGATAGCGGCCAAGCCACGGCTCCTTCCCTATTATGATATGATCCGATGGGCACTAGATCATGTGGATATCCCGACTAGAACTATTATCAGCGAGAAGAAGGTGACCATTGGGACCTTCAGACCAGAACATTTGCAGGCGATGTACCAATTGTCACCCACACCAAACTTCTCCCACAATGCCGAGTTTCTGGAAGGTTTTAAGTGGAAAGAATGTGAGCAATACGGCAGAAACTTGTCTGATATGATCAAGGATTGGGTCTCGCACCCCACAAAGTTCAGGGCGGATGGTAACGTAGTTTATTCAATCTCTTCCTTGGAACCGCAATTCAAATATATAGCAATGATGACCTGTAGGTTGTATGGGAAGGAGGATACCACACATTTCTTTCTCTCGTGGGTGCCTCTCATTCATACAGTCGTTGAAGGTTGTTCCTTCGACTGGGCAAAATTGTTGTCAGATAGTTTAACCAGCCGGATTACTGAATATCGGATGCAGAGGGTGAATGGGAAGGCCGCTTCAATTTTTATGTCCTCCTACATCATGGATATTGTTTGTTTCATGATGCCTTTCCCTCTAATGAGCTGGAGCTGGACTCCATATGAGGTTGAGCCTATCCATGTCTACCACTCAAAGATTTGGGAAGATAAGGCCACAAAATTCATATACGAAATTTTCAATTGGGTAATGGTACCAATGCATGTCTACATCTTCGGCAACCCACCGCTCAGGATTTCAGATAGCATTGCCACCAACTTGAGCAATGTGGCCGACTGGTACATAGAGGTAGAATTTTCATACATTAGGGTTTTCGACACCTTTTTTCCCCCCTATGCTCTACCATTATTCATACCGGATAGGCTGGGTTGTCGCGAAATCACTAGGCAAACTGTGATTGGTGGCATAAGTAAAGATCTTAAAGGATTTTTGAAGAAGGTATGGCCGCCCTTCCCCATTCATTTGAATACATATTATTTATTATATTTCAGACTCGCAAAAGCCGAGGCAGCGGCTTTAGAGGATATTAAATTGGTCCACATTGAGTTCAAGAAGCATGACCCACACAGGATCGTGGGTAATCACATGGCGAGTTGTGACCTTAAAAGGTATGAACATGAGCATTCGCCTCATGACGACATCTTCCGAGGGGTGAGATCTTATGCCGAGGTCCTAAGTCGGATTCAAACCATGTCGCCCGAGGAGATGGTTGATTTCTTCAAATTTCAGGAACACCGGCGGAGCTTCCTTCCCCTAGTCTTACAGGGTAAGAACCCGCCGACTACAGATGTACAACAAATGGAAGCCAAGGGCTCCAAAGATTCAGGACCCGACCAAGAGGAACACCAGGAAAAGAAGAAGCAAACTAGGGGCCCGAAATAGGAATCCGAGATCCCCAACCCTCCAAGCAAGCCAGCCTCGGTTGTTACCCCGGGGAGATCATCCAAGTAGATCGGCAGCCCCATCGTTTCTGTTACTCCCCTACAGTCCACAAAGGGGATCCCAGATGCAGGATGGATTTTCGACGAAGAACTAACACCCATAACTATGGAAGAGTTGCCTCCAAATGAATTTTTCTTTGATAAGAAGAGAAAGGTCGTTGTGAAACAAGAACTTTATCAAGAAGCAGGCACGGTAGCCAAGAAATTTAAAATCCTTACTGATGGGAGAGCCATGAAAAAAGAGGAATTTGCAGCTCAGATAGCAGGGACATTGGGGGCTTTCGCTACAGCCAACCAATATTTTGTAGAGTCCCTAAAAGAACAGTTGAAGCGGAAAAACCGCTTGATCAAAACTTTGGAGGCTAAGATGGCTACAATAGAGGCAGCTGCCAGAGATCAGGCGAACACAGGTATAGAGGAAACTAGAGCAGTTGATCAAAAGGAAATCGAACGACTCAAATCTGATCTCGAACAAACACAGCAGGTGGCCCAGACCAACCAATCACAGATAAGCCAGCAAGAGCAATTGATAGGGCAATTACAAGCCAAATTAAATTTTGTTGAAAGCTAGGTGATAGATATTGGAATATTCCAACCCCAAGCCATGGAAATTCGAAAAAGAGTGTCGGCGGCTCAGCAAGATTTACTTGCTAAAGTGGAGACCATTCAAAACCTCTGCCAAATCATTGATCAAGTGTTGGAAGACATCTCCTTGAGAGAAAGAGAAGCTGGGGCGGCTCGGCAGGGATGATTTTAAGGATGGAAATTTGTTTTAAAATGTAGAAACCTTGGCGAATCTTACTATTCCTTCATATGCCAACTATAAATGTTTGGAGATATTTTTGTAAAAATATTCAAATTTATAAGGATTTTATATAGTTTTTATAAAATTTTGGCGATTTTTAAGATAAAATAATTTTATCCTATAGAATTTGGGCGAATCATTTTTAAAATAGCGAATCTCATTTTTGGAAAAACCATGGAAAATCAGCCCATGAGCGAAATTTAGCCCCTAAAATCATCCATGCAGCTCGGGTTGTTTTCCAAGAGGTTGTTGTAGCCATGATGAAAAAGGAAATGGGAAGTTGTTCCAAGCTCTCCATCCTAGAGCAGACCAGAGGTAACATCTTACTGAAGGCATGGGAACGAAATATATCAGAGAGCGGAGAGCGAGCTAAAGAGGTAAGAAACTTTTGTGAAGAAACTCTCGGGGTGATAGATGAAAGTTTGTTGGGTTTTGATAGTGAAAGCAGCACTGGGACACTAGGCTAGGTGGATATATCCAAGCACTTTCTCAACATCAAGGAGAATGAGGAAAGAGAGCAGGATGAAATAACATAGGTAACCCAGACATATATAGTCCAAGTGGATAAGTGGCTAATAAAGCCAAGTGTACTGTTATGTTCTATCACCACTGAAGACCGACAAGTAGGAGGAAGGTTTCCATAGTTAGAGAAGGATTGTTACACCTTCGAGGCAAACAACCAAGCATAACCTTCCAGGTTGATAACTCAGTTGGTGGAGAGGTGCTTTACCTGCACATAGCAGGTGAAGAGGTAGTTTTCGGGTACCAAATAATGACATGAATCTGCCTGTTCGATTTTTAGAACCCAAAGTTTAAAGAAAGGAAGGTGTTCCATTTTCCCAAAAGAGGACAAAGACAAAGAATTGAAATGCATAAATCTCCTTTTTGTAACCAAAAAAACTCCTGGAACGATTTAGATTCTAGCATGTAGAAGTTTGTATAAATATGAAATTAGAAGAAAGAAAAAGGGCTGGACCTTTTTGGTCGATTGTAATAGAGACTCTATCCTTTTGAAAATTAATACAAAGCAATCTGAAGACTCCTGATTCCGTCAAGACTGTGTTATGAGTTTGTTTCCTCTGTGATTTCATATTCAATTTCAGTTCGCATATGTATCTCTGATGAATGTTTCACTGCAATTTAGTAAAACCTCTACTTTGGTGATCAATTTTTAGTCGTCTATATTGTTTATAACTTTTCCTCTCTATTGGCTATTAGCATGTACAAGACCTTTGGACTCTTTAGATCTTCATATTTTATGCTTCGTCAGATTTCTTCTTATCTTTTTCTTCTTCTGTTTACAGGGTGAGATTCTCCCTTGATAGGAGCCTCGCATTATAGACAACTTAATGTTTTTCTCACATTTCACACACCATTTATTTTAAAGATAACTCAGTTATGGGAAAAGGCCTTTGGTTTGCACTTTATCTTCAATATCGGATTCAAAAGTTCTCTTTTATACGATCAAATTGATACAGCACCAAAAACCTCGAACTCTCCTTTAATTTTCATGTTCCTCTATGACTATCCCCATTGCAAGACAGCCTAATATTGAACCCGGCTTGTCAGACCAAACCCATATCGCTTTGAACATTTTCGATACCATACTTAAAACAGCCACCACCTGGGAAAAACTTGAACGTTCATGGGCTGCGATTGAATGGGATATAAGCATCCAGGAACAGTTGGAAGCGAGACAGTGACAACCTGGAAATCAACCTTAGCTTCCTTTCCCGAAGGTTGATTCTTCCCCTTTTTATCCTTTACTAACTTTCGTATGCATAGACACTGTACTTTCTAAGCCTTAAGTACAGACTTTGTAACAACATCTTTCTGGCGCCGTTGCCGGGGATTGAAGTTACGAAACCTTTTCCCTGGGAAGAACGACATTTTTGCAAGTTTCGCCCTTTGATAGTGAACAAAGAGTGAACACCTTCTAAAGGATTTTATTATCTTTCACTTGGCGACTCCACATTTAAATAAGCTGGCATCCGATTGAAGGAACACTAGACAAAACCCGTATGGTAAACAAACCACGCCCGTTTTTTATCCTGAAAAAATACTGAAAACAAGAGGTTCCCTTAAGCCAACTATTGCAGTCTACTAGCTTAAGTACCCACAATCCAAGACCAAGAGTTCTTTTGAACCTTCAACTTCTCATAGTTCCCCTCCCGAAACCATCAATCCAACCTTACTTCTCTCTGAGGTTAAAAGTGAAATCCCTCTGACAACTTCTGGCATACACAAAGGTAAAAACCCCGCATTGAATTTATCAGAGATCGATATCCCGTTGACTCTTCAGTTAGACTTCATGACCTCACCAAGTCTCGAGGAGTATACCTTATACTCAGATTCCACACCCGTGGGTTCCCCTGATTACTTCTCTTGCAAATCTGAGAATCCAATTCCTCACATCTCTTTTCACCCGTATTCAGTTTTCTTGTCTTTCAAAGAAGCTAGAAATTCGATTTTAGTCTTCCAGAACCCTCTATATAACACATCATTTTCCTATCCAGTAGTACCGATGGCAGCCGCTAGAGGAGGAGGTGGAGGGGTTTTAGGCGGGGGAGGTGGAGTGGATCTAGGAGGAGGAGCGGGGGGCCAAGGGCCTCCCCCACCTCCCAGATCTTTCACTAAAGTAGCTGGAAGATATGCGCCTTTGGTCCTGCCCGTCCCTCTCCATGACCTTCCTGAAAACTACATAAAAAACTTACCTAAATTTACAGGGGAAGGGGACTTGACCGCAGTCGAACATATAAACTTCTTTTATCAGTTTGTCAATATCCTAGGTCTCCATCACGAAGACGTGTATTCGAGATTGTTCGTTCATACTTTCGAAGGATAGGTACGAACCTGGTTTCGAAGTCTACCTGCAGGTTCGATATTATCCTATGATGCCTTAGAAGACTCTTTTCTTAGACAATGGGGTGAAAGGAAAGACCATTTATATTATTTGACCGAGTTCAAGTCTTTAAAGAAAAAAAATTCGGAAACTGTTATGGAATTCATTCAAAGGTTTAACAAGTTATATAATAAGATCCCGGTCGAAGTTAAACCATCCCAACCCGCAGCCAAGGTAACATTTGTGGGAGCCTTCAAACCAGATTTCACACTTCTTTTGAGAGAAAGGAGGGGGGCTACCCTAACCTGAATGCAAGATGATGTCATAGAAATCGAATCTAATATGATGGCTTCTGGCAAGTTGAAAACCAAGGTAGAAATGGGAAACCAAGAAAAAAAACGTTTTAGGGAACAAGCGGGACCCTCAGGGTCCAATAGATCCACAGACAACAAAATGGATGATATGGCTAGGATAATTAAGGAGTTATCGAATAAGATTTCTAGAATGGAACTAGATCAATCCAAGGCCAATCCTTTCGTTAAGAGGGAATTCAAAAGAAACCCCAATCCTCAAAATCAACAAAGGTAGATTAAAAATGAAGACCAGAAAATTCAAACCCCTTTAAAAAATGAAAATTTTGTAGGAGGAAATGACCTGCAAGATTTCGAGGGTCTGGAAGAAGATGTGACAAATTTGGGTGACGACTGCACTCAACCTTATTTAACCAAAGAGGATTATGAGAAGTTCTTAAGCACACAACAACCGTCAAATAAAGATGATGACATAAACAACACTGATTTTGTTGTATGTCAAGAAATGACCAATTCTGTAATGGCTGAGGTCCAACCTAGGTATAACCTGAGGTCTACAAACAAACCTGCATTGACTCATCAACCCAAGAAAATTCTCCATAGAGGTGAATTTTACGAGCCCTCCCCAAAAGAGACTGAGACATCTAATAGAAAAATGAAAGGGGCAGACTCACTAGATCCCAAGGTAAGGGAGGTTGAGACCCAAACAAAGGAAACCAAGACAGCTGAAACACATACACTGGTAGATAAACTCATGGGTGATAAATCAACACAAACAAATAAATTAGAAAAGAAGGAGTCTGGGGTTTCAACCAAAGAAACGGACAAAGGTAGTGGAGGCTTCAGCCTCGAAAATGAGATAAATAAGATAAAAATATCAATCCCTCTGGTGGAATTAGCAACGAATCCTGTATATCGAAAGCAAATGACCAAAGTGATAAGTTTTTCGGATCTAGAAAGTCACTCTGACGTGATAAACTTGGAAGATGATAAGCCCAATATCACTTTTGGTCCACATTTCGAGGGTGCCAGAGACACCGTCGCTCCCTTCTATATCACCTTGAATGTGCATGATTGACTTCTGCATAACTGCATGCTAGACTCTGGGGCCTCACATAATGTGATGCCCAAAACTATTATGGATAGACTAGGCCTCGAGATCACCAGGCCTTATGGAGATCTCTACTCTTTCGATTCAAGAAGAGTTAAGTGTATGGGTATGATAAAATATTTAGTAGTCACTCTTGCACAGGTCCCTGTGAAAAGCGTCCTGATGGATGTAGGTATTGCCGATATACCCCCGCAGTATGGATTACTGCTATCTAGGTAGTGGGGAGCCAAACTTGGTGGGTCCCTCAACTAGACATGACCTACGCCACGATTCCTATGTTTGGTGGACAACTTACTCGGCTATATAGGGAAACGAGGCTAGCCTACACAGTGAGCGACCCTCAGAATCCTAACAATTATCTTGTTTATATTGTCGATCAAGATCTAGGAAATTGTATTCTGTCTTTTGATGATGATGTAAATAGTTGTGCAGAAGAGAATTACTTAGAAAATAATGAATCARGAAAGACATACRAAAATAYGCATAGCACTGGGATTTGGAAAATGTTTTTTGACGGTGCCCTGTCATGTGAAGGAGCGGGTGCAGGAGTACTTTTTGTGGCACCTAAAAATGAATTTTTTATCCCTTTCTCTTATAGGCTTCAGTGGGATATAGACTACACCAATAACGTATGTGAGTATGAAGCCTTAGTCTTAGGGTTGGAAGCTGCCAGGAAGTTGAACATAAAGAAACTGGAAGTTTACATAGATGCAGAGTTGATAGTGAAACAGATAAATCGACAATACCAGGCCAAACACCCAAGATTGAGATCTTACAGAAATTGTGCCTAGGATCTTATGGAAAATTTCTTTTCATCGGTAAAGGTTCATTTCATCCCACGGGCCGAAAACTAGCAAGACGATTCATTAGCCAAAGTGGCTTCAACTTTCGTACCCCCCACCGCTTTCAAATTAAAGTACCACATAGAGGTAAGGCACATACCATCCATACCAAACAACATACAAAACTGGCAGGTTTTCGAGGATTATGAACAGATCAGAAAGTTCCTGGAAATGGTGGGTGATTTCTCCAAAACCCACATTGACCAGGAGGACCAAAATGATCATACCTAGATTATGCAAGAGGGAGAGAAGCCTCAAGAGTTCCGAGAAAAAATTTCTAACCATCGCATGTTGGTTTTAAAGAACAATCAGATTCCGAAGGGACTAATCCCATTGGAGAGACTATTCGATCAGAATGATATGCCCTTAAAATCCACTCTGCAACCCCAACCAGAAGAGGTGACGAATACAACATAGGGACCAAAGAGGATCCTAGGATGGTAAAAATATCAAAGTACCTTCCTCCTGAGGTAAAAAGCAAGTATAAAGACTTACTCACGCGGTATAAAGACGTTTTCGCTTGGTCTTATGAAGAACTGAGAACCTACGACATCAATGTGATCGAACACAAGATACCCTTGAAGCCTGGTGTCAAACTCTTTAGACAAAAACTTAGACAAATCAACCCTATCTTATTTCCCATGGTCGAAAGGGAAGTTAAAAATCTCTTGGACGCAAAAATAATAGTACCACTGAGATACTCTAATTGGGTAGCAAACCTGGTCTTAGTTAGAAAGAAGAGAAGGGAGATTAGACTCGGTGTTGATTTTAGAAATCTAAATAAGTCCTCCCTCAAAGACAACTACCCTCTACCCAAAATGGATCACGTATTAGAAAATGTAGTTGGGGCAAATAGGATGTCAATGATCGACGGGTTCTTCGAGTACAATCAAATTGCCATAAATGAACATGATAAAGAAAAAACAACCTTCACTACCCCTTGGGGTACATTCATGTATGATAAGATGCCTTTTGGTCTAATGAATGCAGGTGCCACCTTCCAACGTGCTATGGATATCGCTTTCATCAGCGAAAGAGAAAAATTCGTGGTTATCTATCTCGATGATCTAACCGTTTTTTCTAAATCTGATGAAGATCATTTGATACATCTCAAGTAGATGTTTGAAAAATGCCGCAGGTTTGGTCTGTCTTTAAACCCCAAAAAGTCTCACTTTTCCATGCAAGAAGGTAAACTCTTGGGCCATATTGTGTCTCGAGACAGAACTAAAATTGATCCTAGCAGGGTTGAAGCTATAGACACTATAAATATTCCTAGAAATGCAAAAGAAATTCAGTTATTCTTAGGAAAAATAATTTTTTTGAGGAGATTTATCCCAAACTTTGCTGAAATTGTGAAATTGATCACAGATATGCTAAAGAAGAACAGCGAAGTGAAATGGACAGCAAAAGCCAAAGCATCATTTTCATGCATCAAGAAGGTTATAAGCGAGGCACCTGTACTAGCAAGCCCTGATTATCTAAAGGATTTTCTTATTTTCTCGTTCGCCTCCGAACATACACTTGCCACGGTACTCCTCCAGAAAAATGAAGAAGGTTTCGAGCAACCGATAGCCTTTTTTAGCAAAAGTCTAAGAGACGTTGAACTCAAATATGATATAATGGAAAAACAAGCATATGCTATGGTAAAGGAATTAAAGGCTTTCAAAACTTACATGTTGCATTCCAAGGTAATCGCGTATGTACCCATCAACTCTGTAAAAGATATTTTGGTTCAGTCCGACAGTGATGGCAAAAGGGGATGGTGGCTCGCTAAAATTCAATAATTTGATCTGGAGATAAAACCGACGAGACTAGTGAAGGGTCAAGGCTTGGCTAAGCTCTTAGTTGAATCAAATTTCAGGGCCCTCGGTATAAATGTCCTACAGTAATGTGAAGAGGATGTAGACATGAATGAGCTCAATGAGCAAACAAGTGCAATCAAAATCGAAGAGAAGTTTTCCTCATCATATTGGTACAAAAACATAGTGTCCTACCTGCTGACCTTGAAATGCCTGAGTGATTTATCCCCATCCAAAGCCAGGACGCTAAAACTGCATGCGGTCAAGTACTGTATATCTTAAATTCAATTGCATTGGAAGGACCCACTTGGTTTCCTTTTGGTTTGTTTGGTTGAATCAGAAACATAGAATTTCATAAGTGAATTTCACGAAGGAGTGTGCGGCGGCAAGCATATAAGATCACGCTTGGAGGGCGACAACTTATAAGATCCTAAGGGCAGGGTATTATTGGCCAAAACTTTTCTCAGACATCAATGCCAAAGTCAAAACCTGCAACCCTAGCCAATTGTTCATAGGCAAGCATAAACTCTCAGAGCTACTGTTAGTTCCGGTCAAAACAGAAGCCCCTTTTCAGCAATGGGGACTAGATTTTATAGGCGAAATTAACCCCCATTCTAGTGCTCAACACAAATGGATCCTGACTACCACAGATTACTTCACTAAATGGGTGGAGTCTATTCCAACCAAAAGGGCAACAAATTCAGTGGTAATAGATTTCCTAGAAGAGAACATTTTTTCTAGATTCGGCT
>JASDQU010302077.1:0-13847 GCA_032191745.1 Picea mariana
TTTTTCTTGGGCATAGATGGATTTGGGTGTATCCAATTTAATATATTTTAAGGTTTTTTTTAATTGACGGAAGTTTTCGACCTTTAATGTAAGCATTTTAAGAATAAAGTCATTCATGTTTTCAAAAATCACTTATTTCCAATGATCATTGTCATTTTGCATGAGCAATTTTTTTAAGTAATGATTGAAATCTTATCACATATCTTAGAAATTGTGTAATTTTAAAAGTCAACCTTTTCCCATATGTTACTCCTAGATATTGAAGTATTATTATTACAATCCAGTGAATGTCACTAACTTTTTTTCTTTTTCCTAATGCATTTCATTGCAAGTATTAATAGTTTGTAAGGTCTTCAAAAAAAACTAAACTATCCATGATAAGAGAGTACCTTTTAGGACTTGTAGAATTTTCAAGAGCATAATTTCAAAAAAATGAAAGTGGGTAGGGATATGTGTGATCTTCTAACCTTGCCTTGAGAGATCGTTCCACCTAGTTGTTTGAACAATTCAATCAAGGATCTAAACTAATAGCTAATCCAACTTGTGTCATGGGGAAAGGTTAATGAATGGGGATGATATGGTTGCCAAGATTGAATGCAAAGAAAGATAGGAAGTGAATGATTAGGGTTATTTTTCTATAAAAATCATTTAACACTTCACCTCATATCTATCAAACTTGAATTCAATCTAAAGAATGATTAAAAATTCATGGAGTTTGGAAAATCTAATGATCTCTTAATCCAAACCAAACCTAGTACAACATCAAACACAACCTTATACTGACTAGATTTCTAAGAATACAATGAGGAATGCATGATAGACAAATATTGAGACCCTATTGAGCATTCTAAAGGGATAACGATCATTTTTTGGGCACATCATTGCACAAGCCACTCAATTATAGCTATGATGTCTCATAAATACAATGTAACACACCCAAAACCCTCTCTGAGGCGCTACAATAAAATTATGATCTGATACCAATGACAAACTAGAAAACATAGTGCAATGTGCCTACCAATCATGCATTTAATAGCACATGTAAAACCCAAAGAGAAAATAAAGAAAAAAATCATAATAACTCATAACATCATATAAATATTGAACTTAGAGTACTCATACACAACAACTAAATACATGAACAAGAATATAACACAAATATTTAACCATTATATTTAAATAACAAGGGTGTGACTGAATGTAGGGGACAAATGTCCTTCTCAATCATAGACTTTCTAATCCATATCTCAATAGTATATCACCCCCAAGTCGAGGCTATGTATCCACAAAAGAGGGTGTCCCTCACAATCCAAACACTTCCCAAGGTAACTAGTCTTCCTACAACTATCTCAATCCACCTAGCTCTCTTCCCCATGACTCACACAACCCAAGGAAGGGGATCCCCCTTCACTGCTCACAGTCCCTCAAGCATTCCCCCTTCCCTTCAGGGCTCTTTTGTGCTTGGTAAGAAAATAATATCTCTATTGGGGACTTCATGGATGTCAACTACTAGGAAACTATCAACAACAGTTGATCTCCCTGAGGGAAATCTCTCTCTCTCTCTCTCTCTCTCTCTCTCTCTCTCTCTCTCTCTCTCTCTCTCTCTGAGATTTCAGAATGCAGGCCTAACAACCTGCTTCTTCATCTCCCACATCAAGAGCTATTTCATTTCTCCACTCATTGTCTCTCGAAACTATGTAAGTTCCCATCTCTGCTTAGACGTTTATTTGTGTCAAAACTCTCTCGCTATTTTCCCAAACTCGTGTTCTCCCCCAACTGCTTGATTGTCATGTTTTTCCATACGAAATCCTATTTCCCTTTCTTCCTTGACTCACACTCCTTCTAAAGAGGATTGTACTCAGCCCCATGTTCACATTAACTTTCTAAAATGACTTCTCACACCCACCCTCTTACCGAATGATTTCCTTTAGAAACACTCCAAAACAAAATAGAAGGTTTATACATAAGGTAATTCTAGAACACAGTGGGTTGAGATTAATACCCATGGATATTTCCTTTTCATACCCCTTGAACCATTGGACCCTTCCCCCTCATGTATACTTAGCCCCACATTACTATGTTCATGTCCATCTACAACGACGTTATCTTTATTTATCATTATGTTTTACCAAGTTTACATATTACATCACTTTTCCTTTGGCCATATTAATTCAATATGTATTTTCACCCCAACACACCAACTCACCAACCTAATTCGCAATTACACAATTACATAATAATTTACGGGATTAAAATTGGGCATGTTACATCCCGCCCCCTTATTTTTGCACTATCCTCAATGAACAACACCATACTAGTGTATATACAGATTACAAGGATAGGCTCTCTACCCTAGTATCACAAAGGAACTTCATCCCAAAGAAAAAAATACATAATCACTTTGGCCCACAAACCATAGATACATAGGCACTCAGGCCCAAAACATGCATAATGATTTCATAATTCATAATCTTGGAAACAAATCCAATGATCCAGATTTATGAGTGGAATGAAGTGAAACACAGATATATAACATTAACATAGATATACAGATAAAAATAGCAAATATACAGTGGAACTTGACTTCTATTCAATAAAGATATCTGTTGAAACTGTAAAATGCAGAATGAAAACAAGATTGCTTGAATGGTGGTAGCTAATCTCTGAGAAGAGATCTGGTGGCTACGCATATTCATATGACCACATTAAAATGAGGCCTATATGCATTTTTAGCATCAAGGGGTAAACATAAAACCCTAGAAATCCAAAAACCTAACCCTAGGAGATGAAGCGCCAAAATTCATGTAGGCCCCGATGGCATAAGTTAGTACATCAACTTCCCGGGGTCGTAACGTTTGCATATGATCTTTGTTTTAGGCGCACGATAGGCCATTGGAAAGGTCTATCCAAGGAATATACATTATGTCTTCACACTCTAAATTTCTCTATTGTGTGACTGTGGCGGGCCCAAAAAATGTTGTTTAGGGCCTCAAAACAGCCCTAGAAGTTTAGGACCCAAAAATATAGAAAAAAAATGCCAAGATGAAAATTGTAACTGCCGAGATGAAATTTGTATGTGAGCCAATTGGAAGAGGTGGGTGGCCACCGATATCCACCTGGATCAATCCTCCCTCCTTAGGAAGCAATGGTCTCCATTGCATTGAGTTCCCCCATTAGATGAAGAAATTTCTATTGAATTTGGCCCCAGGTGAGCCACTTGCCTTGGTGCAGGAGTTGCATTGCTTTGACAACCCGATAAAGATGAAGCTTTTGTTGGTGAATTCCCTTGACCTATGTGTCCACGATCTAATTAGCGGCTTCATGTTTCATGCAGTCAAGGTTGAGCTATGTTTGTGTCAACTGTTCTGCTATCTCTGAGGTGTCTAATAAGGGTGGAAAGTATGGTCGAAGGAGGTCCACATTAAACTCTAAGTGAAAGCCAAGGAAGGGAGAATGTTGAGCTCAAAATCATTGTCACCCACAACCTTGGTGATGGTGTAAGGTCAATAGCAAAGTGGACAAAGCTTTCAATGGGGTCTTGTAAGGTGTTATTTATGCAAGTGCAATCGAAATTTATCTCCCACCTGAAACTTGTGTGGCACCTGATGTTGATCATGGCGCTGCTTATAATTGGCATTGGAATTCTGCAAAATATCTTGAACCTATTGGCGGATGTGTTGGATTAGTTCAATGAACCGAGTGGCTTTGTCGGCTTCAGTGTGCGCATGGGATGATTCTACCTGTGTGGATGCAAGGGGTAGTGAAACATCCATGGGACCCAATGGTTGAAATCCCAACCCCACCTGAAAGGGGCTATGGTTGGTTGAGCTATGTATGGCTCTATTGTAATTGTATTGAACATAGGAAAGACTCTCATCTCATGTGCATGGATTCTTGGAATTGTACATGCACAATATATGCACGATCATCCTGTTAACGACCTCGGTTTGGCCATTTCTTTACCTTCCATCAAGGATTACATTAGCCTTTTCAAAAGAAGTACACGAATTGAAACTTGCAACAAAATATTTACCTTTGACGCCTATAGTTGTAACCTTGGTTTCATCCTTGGAATATGATCCAAGATCTTGAATTATGGTTGTGGTCTTCTTTTTACCCTTCCTAGGCTAAGCCCACTTTGGTTTCAATTATGGATGCAACTTCCAACAATGCTTCTCACCATGTACTTTCTTGTAGTGAGAACATGCAAGCTTATTCTCTTCATCCTTCTTCATTGTAGTTGCCTTCTTACTCTTCCATTTTTTCTTCAACTGCTTCTCGAATTCATGTGGCTCCCCTAACTCATATTCAACAACATGGTTTCTTTTGTTGGCTTCAAGATGTGTAGCTTGTACTCACACTTCATCAATATTAGTAGGATTAAACATCAATATAGTATGTCGAATATACGAGTGCATACCATCAATATACTTTAGAAGAGTCTCAGGAGTATGTAATGGAATTCCCAAAGACAATGTCTTCCTCTTAAATTCATGTGTATAAGCTTGAAAATTTTTCCCTTTTCCTTGTCTTAAATGTTGTCAAGTAATCATTGATGTTTGCATATAAGCTAATGGACAAAAAAAATTTCTTAATGCAACCATAAATTCAATCCAAGAAGAAATGATTTTACCATGTTGAATAATATCAACTTATGTCCTACTCTCCCACCATATCAAAGTTGTGTCGCTCAGGCGAAGATTAGCCAATTGTATCCTTACAGTGTCTTCTATCATTTTTTGTATCCTGCAATATACTTCAATATTTTTGACCCAATTATCCAAATTCTATGCATTCAACTCTCCATCATAAGTAGGAAAATCAAACTTTACATCTATCTTTAACAAAGGAAAATCATAAGAACGATAATCCTTCTTAGAATGCTTCTTCCTCTTATGATGAGAATGCTCACTTCCATCGGAAGGTGATGATGATGATGGGGACGAAGAACGATCTGGAGGTTCTTCACCTTCTCCTTCTTCTTTAACTTATTTAGTTTTTACCAAAGTACTTTCTCTCTTGGCCTTCTTTCGATCCTCGTACATTTCTTCCACCATAGCCTTAATTAAACTAAATGCCTCAAAGAAATCATCTTCAGAGTCATAAGGACCTAACCTTCTTCGTGAATCCATCTTTCCTCTTCGAGTGAAGCTCCTTTAACTAATTTTAGGATTATAACTTGCAATCTTTCCTTCACCTCGCTTAGATTTGGACCTCGTAATCATTCACTTGCAAATACATGTCAAACCAGGTCTAATACCAACTTGATCTGAAAATCCTTAGATGTCAATTATTTCTTAAATACACATAAACATCCAACCAAATTCAGAAAATGAAGATCGTCTTGACTATTTGCAAATAACATGTGAATGTATTACTTATCCATAAACTTCAATAACACTGATGAATAACTTGTAGAAATAAAGTACTAAAATGAAGTAAAATAAGATCAACAATAGGTCAAATGGCACAATAACAATTTGTTATTGGATCTCACCCATCTTGGGCTATGTCTTTGGGTCCCTTTCCAATTAGTGAGACTGCTCTTTAATGCTCAAATATGCTTCTTTTACAATGATGACTTACAATACCAAATTTTAAGACACCTTTCAATTATGTTACTCGATCCTAAAAACAGAGGTTGCCATTGAATTCCTCACGAAATTTTGAGAAAAATGAGTATAAAATTGACTATGTTCTGAACAAGTGCTTAAATACCCATGTTTGCACATATAATGAGACTATGGGTCTCATACATTACAAACGGTAATAATAGTTTCATACATAGCACTTTTACATAGAACTAACATCACCATTAGATTCCCCTCATAATTCTGAGAAAAATGAGTATAAACACTCTATACTTCCCTCAAAGAACTCAATAGCACACAAAACGAGGAAAACCAAAACTTGAAGCACCTCTTGCATGTGAATAAATGCAATCATATGAACTTGGCATGAAATTCTATGGCATTCACTTCCATGTCTCGTACCTCATTTAGAGCTAGGTTTATATAGGGGTGTGGCCTAAACTGTGGCTCATTCTTTGCAGTGATGTGGCAATAAATATTTAATAATATTTTTTGCTTTGTTGTAACAAGAAACTTGCATGGCGCAATGGAAAGTAGCTTTTGGTTAAGTCATTGGCATATGTGAGTGGAGGTCACAGGTTCAATCCCCACATCCTCCCCTTTTAGATGTATTGTTATACCACTGCAAGTTTAAATATAATTATTTTGGTTTGTTATAACAAGTAGTATAGTTGGCATAATGGTCGGAGCATGCATGTGATGTCGTTGGAATCTTCCTCCATAGGTCATGGGTTTGATTCCCATTCGACCCAACAAAATTTTATTCCCTTAGCCAAATTTTTCCAATCGAAGAGTGCCACGTGCCACTCTCTGGTTGGTCCATCTTCCTGCACAGTCACCTGCTTGTGTTAGCATTATTCCATGTCACTTCCCAGTCATTGACACGTCAATATATGAATGTTGACTATACCTGCCACCTGTCACATGCCACGCCAACCGTACGGGTGACACGTGGTACTTTTTTATTGGTCCACATGGGTGCCTAAAAATACCAAAAATGAGTGACACATGGTAGCCTCTCGTGCTGCCATGTCAGCATGATGGAATCATGTCAGTTGTAAGACTTGTACAGACAGGCCACGTGGAAGCTTGTGGGCCTGCCACGTGGCACCCTTTCTTTGACTTTTGCTATGTTTGACCAAAATTTTGCTCGGCCATAACTTCTTCATATGAACTTCGTTGAGGCGATTTTTGTGTTATTGGAAAGCTATCTTCGAGCTCTACGCAATGAAGTAATTTTCAAGAGAATATGATAAAATCAATTTTTGAGCATTTTAGATCCTCCTGGATCACTTTTGAGCTTTTTGGATCCTCCTAGATAATTGAACTTCACTCTTGGGAAAGATTTAGTGGTGAATGGACGTAATGATGCAGACAAAGCCAAGAATTTCATCTAGAAGATCCAATTGGTTCATTAAGTCGTACAAGAATAGTTGGAAAAGAGTCAAGCCAAGCATAAGGATATGCATGAAAATCATTGAGTTGATCATCGCTTCCAAGTTGGTGATCAAATTTGTCTACACATTAGTAAAGAACGTCTTAAAGGTGAAGGTAAAAATATTTATCCAATCAAGTGTGGTCCATTTATAATCTTGGAAAAGATTGGTGATAATGCTTTATGGTTGGATTTTCCTCCATATATGCAAATATATTATGTGGTTAATGTTGAACACTTGAAACTATATGAGCCTCCTATGATCATGGACCAAGGAGAGAATGTTCAAATTCCTTATATTGAATATTTTTCTCCTAAATATCTTGATGAGTTGTGGCAAGATGTTATTATTGACAAAAAGGTGAGGACTTTGTGAAGAGGTGGCATGGAGTATCTTCATGTGGGCCTAAAAAGGATGCATCCAAGCAAATAAAAATGGATGGAAATCAAAAAAGTGAGGGAGTTGTACCCTCACTTATTTTCTAAATGAAATCAGAATTTTGGTGGTCCAAAAGATTCTTAGTGAGGAGGAGTGATCTAGGAGGATCCCCACCAATTTGATGGCTCCAAAATCAGCACCCAAGTCAATTTCAAAAATGGTTTGGAAGCATCCATGCCAACCAATCAAATAATATGTGGCTTTACATGTCACCCAACACCTTGTATTTATTCTAGAATTAGTATGTGCGCCAAGAATTTCTATTGCCAATGCACACTAGGAATGAGCGTGGGTTATTCCTTATTTAAATCCATGAAATACTATGGTAGTATTTTAGTAGAGACCATGAATTTGTCAGGAGCAAGTGCTAAGGTGGAAACATCAGTCCCACATGAGATGCAGATAAATCTGATGATTTGTTGGTTACAACGAACAATGCAAATGATGGAAACTATGATGGAATTGCTTATCTATTGTGAAGAAATCATATCATCATGTAATGCATGTTCCACTGTTAGGGACCTAACCTCCCTAACCCCTAACATAGGTATAATAATATGTTTTCCATGTAATAAAGGCCAATATTAATAAGTCCTAGTAATAAGGAATAATAAATCATATATAAGAAGACCTAATAGAAGATTCCACTTATAGAATATCTTCCTCTAGATTATTCTTCTGGTAGATATATTTAGTATAAATAGGAGTCGAGTGCATGAGAAGTTTTTTCTTGAGATTTATTGTAATAGAGAGCTACTCTGCTGGAGGTTTCCCCCTCAAAGAGGAAAGTGAACATTATTTCCTATCAACAAAGGTATTATTTTGGTGTTGTGGTTTCATATATTGTGTTGTTATGCTATTATTCTATGTCATATTTATGTTTTATGCTATTGTAATAGGTCTGGTACTTAACAAGTGCTATTAGGGCACTTTCCTTCACAAAAATTATGGGTAATTTTTTTTTCAGGGTAGAGATGTATTCTAACGTCTTAAAGATACAATTATATGTTGTTTAGCGCAGAAATCCACGGTCATGGAAGCATACATGCATGAAGTACAAGTGGTACTTAAGCGCACATTGTTGGCCACCCTTGTAACCTCTATTGGTACCCCTCCAAGTTCTAGTGCATCAAACATCACTTGTACTGGCCTAGATATATTAAATCCCTCCATAGATAAACCGATCGGCTGCATGACTACTATAGTTCCACCGAGAACAACACTCGAGAAGATACTCTCTAGTACCTAGGTAATCGGGTAGTATGAATAAGGGGTACAATCTAGCCTCCTTAGTTGGTGCCCTGAGCTAATGGGATGAGTATTACTGTTTGACCACGCACGTATATCAGAGATTTATAGCACAGGGAAAAATCGTGTTTGTAGGCACCCTGAAAACCCTAACCCTTGGGAAGGAACAAAACAGAAAAGGAACAAACAAGATTTATTGTCGTGCAACCTTGTCGTCTGCATTCGGGTTGCAAAATTACTACATCTTTCTTCCTATTAAGAATTTGGGAATTCTTCCACTGCAATATTATTCATATCAGAGTATAACTCCGTGGGAGTAAAAGAGAAATTGGGGCCTACTCGTACCCTTATTTGAGACCTATCCTAATGGACTCCTCTTTTCGTTATGATCGCAATAATACCTATCATTTTTCAACTTTTTGTTTCTATGTGGTCCCAACCCCCTTACATCTCCCTTATTTGGGACCTACCCCATTAGATTCTCCTCTTCACCATGATCATCGTGATACCCTTCTCTCGTAACCCCTTTTCTGTGTGTTCCCACCAGCCCCTTTTCAGTGCCCTCTTTTCATCATGGCCCACACACGCAGCCAAGACCTTGAATCATGCCTCAATACCTTGTCCTCTGATTTCTCCACGACCCAGCAGGAAGTGTGGAAAATCAGTGCCAATATTACCACCGTCAATGCTAGAATGCATTCCACCATAGACGCCAAAATGGAAACCCTAAAACATGACCTCTCTACCCAAATGACAAGCCAACTTGAATCCTTCTCTGCCCATATCTGCACCAACATGAATATTAATGGAGACCTTACCTCATCTGACCAACCTTTGTACCCCGAAGCTGAGACTTCCTCCAAATACCAAAATTTTCATCCCCATCACTTTCAACATGACCTACGCCTTCCTCGAGTGGATGTGAACAAATTTTATGGCTCGTATCCCACTATCTTGGTAACTCAAATGGAACACTATATCTCTTTGTATGATATTACTGATGAGTTGGCCAAACTCCGATATGGTGTTCTCCATATAGATCAGGAATGTTGGCAATGGTGGAAATGGAGAAAAAAATCTCGCTAAGGGTATGTGGATTTGACACAATTTGTTGCAGAGATTTATGAATGCTTTGACAATGACACCCACCATTTAGGTTGTTTGACCAAATTGAAACAATTTGGCATGATGGAAGAATTTATAGTTGATTTTGAGCGCTTAGCTTTCTGCACGAAAGGAATGTCTGATACTTTTTTCCGAGAATGCTTTATCAGTGACCTCAAGGATGAGATCCATTCCCACATCCTCATGGCCCTCTCCCAAAGTTGGGTGGAAGATACTACATGAGCTAAGGAAGCACAACAGGTTGTCTCTTCTCAAACCAAAAAACCCTCCTTTATTCTCCTCCCTAAACCAGACACTTTCACCCCTCCTTCCACTCCATTTAAGATCCAGAAATTGACCCGAACATAAACGGTTGAATGCCAAATCAAGGGAATTTGTTATAATTGTGATGACAAATACTTTCATGGCAAAGGTGTAAGGAAAAAAAACATTTTTATGGCCATCTCTAAGGATGTTTCTGAAGAATAGGTCAAGGCTTCCCCTATGGCCGAGTCATCTGAGCCAATTGATTTTTCTGCACCCTCAAACGCCCTAGAAGTCGAACCAGTCATTTCCTTGAATGATCTCATTGGATTCTCTACTCACCAAACCCTCAAGCTAATTGGTTACATTAAGCATCAAAATGTCATCATGCTCATTGATAGTGGAAACACCCATAATTTTATTCATCGCCGCATTGACTAAGAAACTAATTTCTATATCCATGCAGTCAACAACATTCAAATCATGATTTCCAGTGGAGGTTCCAAGAAATGTGGGGGGCATTGTGAAAATGTGCATCTCCAAATTGGTCAGTACAACATCAAATCTCACGTGATTTCTATCAACATGGGTGGTTGTGACAGTGTGTTGGGTACATAATGGTTAAGGACTGTTGGCCCCATCCTCATGGATTTTAAGGAATTAACCATGCAATTCAATCAGGAGGGCCAACAATATAAGTTCCAAGGCATCACAATAGGCTCCCCTGAGATCAGCAGTTCCCATCGCATGGAAAAGCTCCTCAAAAAAGGTCATTCTGACATTATTGCACAACTCCTTTCCATTCAAGCCACTGAGACACCCTTTGTGCATCTTCACCTCCAATCCATCCTCTCCAAACATCAAGTTGTTTTTTCCACTCCCTAGGGACTTCCCCCTTCCCTTGGTTCTCAAATCATATTCAAAATCACTTGGTATGGTGGGTTCCTGGTATTATTCATTTCCTTCATCTCAACCAAATTCGTCTTCGAAGGAAGAGGACCCTTTATTGGGAAAGCATGTGTCCATTTACTACAATAAAAATCCATTCTTTTGCAAATTGAGGCCATTAATTGATGTAAAAGGTGAATGATGTACTTGCATCCTTTTTAATAGATCATATCATCAATTGAAGTGGACTCGGAGACGTAACCCATATGGGAGAACTTCATTCTCAATTGTTTGAGTTCTTCTTATGTTGTTTTAATGTTGGATTTTAAATTTCAATTCTTAATGTTAATTTTAAATTATTTAAGCCAAATTTTCAAAAAATTGTGAGAAATTGAGAAGCATGTTAATAGAATCTAAATTAGTGGTTTGAAACAAAGCCTTTAGTGCTAATTTCATATAACATAACAAAGGTTTATCTAATGAAGGAGATGAAAGAGGGAAAATTGATGCAACTTGATGCAAGAAAATCCTTGGGTCAACACAACTCACAAGAACCTTATTTTTTATTTCTTGGGATAATTCCTTAGTAGGTTGGAGAACAATAACATCATATTCTTGATAGAAAAAACCTTATTGTGGCATCCCCAAATTCCTTCCTTGACCATCTAGCACTAGCCATAAGGTCACTTAGCCTCATCAACTATTTGTGAGGATAGATTTAACTTCTAACAACAATAAATTATAGAATTCATATGAAAATATAAAAGGACAATGGAAATAAAAATGCATATTCTGAATTATTTATTACCAATTAAATTCAAAACATTATCACAACATGAAAACTATTCCATAAGAAGACAACCATTAATACTTATATGAAAATAAAGCCACATCCATCAAACTAGTTGTCAAGGAGTCATTATCCACCCAATCATAGGAATCAACTATGGATTCCACCCCCAAGCCAAACGATGATACCACTAGGGAAAAGTAATCTCCTACAAGGCTCTAATCTCTTGCAACCCAAACCATTACTCTCATGACAAGCCACTTTCTCACTACATAGATATTGAGGCCCTCTTCCAACAATCAGACCATCCTTGGAACTCTCTTCCATTTCCCCACATAACACACAGAGGACCCACTCTTTCTCTACTCAATAGTGCCTCGTAGTACTCTCCCCTTCTAGTGATCTTCAATGTGTGCAGAAAGAGTGCAAACTATTGTTTAGCTCCTAGTAATAAGCTAGGATAGAAAACACTTGGCCTCAAAGTCTTCAATAAGCAACAATAATAGGGTCCTAGGTCAGGAGGTATTGCCTCAACTACAATGGACATTCCATGCATGGCATCTCTCTCCAACCATCCCATTTTCTTCAAAAAAAAATTGTAGCAGACTTCCCTAACTTATATATGCTCTTACCAACCACAATCACATTGGAAACCCTTGCCATAATAGTCATACCGACCATAACAACCATGACAACCAAGGAAAATAATCCATTTAACACAAGATATGGTATCTTCTCCATGCCCCCAAATGGTTTCCCAATGATAATGGTAGAAAATAATGCATTGAAACGACAATGGAAGACCTTTTGTTGCATGAGACTTGTCTTTCTTCCCAATGATGTGATAGGTATGACACTTGAACAATTTAGTACATAACCTTAATTTAAATATTGATAGCTTGCAAGAAAGCATGTGCATAATGAGTAGTACTTCCAAAGGTCAATGACAAGATGAAATCACCCAACAAACCCATTTCCTCTTCCTCTCTTGTGGTATCACAGTCCCCTTGTTGCTCCCTCAACAAACCATTTTGGTGAATATTGTATTATTATGTATTTTCATTTTTGTACTTACCTTTATGTATACATGAACATATCGTGCAAAATATGCCCACCACATTGTAAACATATCCACCACCTAAACTCCTATGCACTAGTTGCACTTTAACCTTGAGCTCCATAGTAGGAATGTTTACAATGTAACATGGGGTCATTACAAATCAACCCACATGGTTTGACTTCCATCTCATAAACCACATTATATAAAACATTACATGATTTATTACATTGCAATTCAAAAGTAAAAACTAGGATATTACACTCATACTAGCAAGTAAAATATTAACATAACATCAAAGGATTTATAAGGGATTATGTTATTTACAACATAAAATATGTTAATGTTTAAGCCATTATTATAGATGTTTGCATTTCATTAGATAACAATAGCATAATCCAAGATCACTGAGAAATACACAATCACAAGAGACACGACATTTATCCTAGGAAACCCTCTAGGGGAAGAAAACCCAACAAAACTTCCTTAATATAAATAGCCAATACAATGCCAAGAGATCTTTTATGCTAATACAGAAAGTCCTCTCCTAGATATGCGCCACTCTCTCTCTCCTTCTTCCCCGGTAGCAGATCTGAACTTGTCTCTCAAACTGAGCAAGTTAGTTGTGTCTAAGTGAGGCGCTAGCCTCCTTTATTTATACAAGTCTGGCACGTGTGAAGTGTCTCTTCATTGGCAAGGCCGACTTCTCAAAATAGGTGGGTAAACCCACCTTTATTATATTTCTGGGCTTCTTTAATATCTGCTGGGGCCGACTTCTTATTCTTCCTATTATTGTCTTTTGATCAATCCACAAAAGGGGATTTGGTCCTATTACAATAACCGACATGATCAATCCATAATGGGGATTGATCCTATGAATAATATATCAATAATAATAAGAATACTCTTTGTAGTTACATTATTTCAACACTCCCCCTTAACAAGAAGGGTATTCTTCAGCGACATCATGCGAGAGAGAGAGGACAACATCATCAACAGCATCAAGTGGGTGAGAGGACAGCATCATCAAT
>JASDQU010302082.1:671-13817 GCA_032191745.1 Picea mariana
ACTCATCACTTCACTTTATTATTTAAATAATTTCTTCTTTGCAAACACTTTGACTACTTTGACCTTTGGGGGCTTCTAGATGACTCATGAGGGTTCTCCAACTTCACATGGCCATAACTCTCTGACCGTGAGGATTTATGTGACGTTCCACATACCACCAGAAATGGAATGAAATGTACTATCCATCTAGAATAGTCTTACATGCAAATATATCAAAACTCATACCATTATCCATCAAACAAACTTGGGTACATTAACCAAACCTTTGTGCTACCAGAATTCACTACCGGACTTTCTTCAAGGGTTGAAATCAATGACAACCAACCCAATTAATCAAAAGATATTTCATACAAAACCATATTAATAGTCTTCTAATTAACTATAATTATAAGCGTTTGCATACATATAAGGGTGTATTTAAGAAGTATACCAATTTTGGCACTCTATTGTAGTGGGTTGTCAATTGGATCTTATGCATGCGAGGGATCGAATTAAGCTCATTTCCCATTTTTCATATGCCACCTTTCCCTATGGTGGATGGTCATAGGTCTGAGTCCCTGCACCTTCTTGACTAGTAATAAAGTAGAGGTGATTGGATAGTTCCCCAACAAAATGGAACCCGAATGAATTAGCTTCTGGAAGATGAGGCTTGTGATCAATCCTCATCCTCCCCACACCCTCATTTATTCACTAATATAGGGATCGAACCACATGGAAATCCCTAGACTAGTTTACTCTCGAATTCAATTGTGTCTTTCCAATCAATATAAAATCTTCCCCTTTCGAACAAGGGTGGAAATTATTACCACAGGGAAACAATTGTGATGGTGGAGAAGGAGATAGAAGATAAGATCATATCTCTATGAACACAAAAGGAGGAAGGGGACAAGTGGGTAGGTGACATGGAAAGTGGTATTGGATGACATGTTTTTCCCGGTTGACAAATTTTAGGAAAAATATGTCCCTATATACATTCCTTCATCATAATAATTGCAAGCCTTAAATATGCAGGTATTTTTTCTCATGCACAACAAGACTTATTCTTCTTCTTTGGATTCTAGTTAATATATGTAACATTTATAATACTTATTTTTCTTATTAGGATTCTAGTTAATATATGTAACATTTAAAATAATTGAAAGTCTTAAAGTTGCAGAGACGTATCCCTACACATAAACACTCCTCCTTGCAAGTCTTAGAGCCCCAGTGACATAATCCTAAACATTAGTGAATTCCCTCCCAAAACTTACACAGGTTTCAAATTTTATCTGTCAATGTGGAAAGTACACATTCAAATGTTTTGGTAGCTTATGTAAGCCCTTTCCCAAGAAAACTTACAGGTGTATTTCAGTTGTGTAGTCAAAGAGAAATATTTTTCGATCTTCTAGAACCAAACAAAATCATAACTTCAATACATACAAACACTAGTTCTGATAGAAATGCATTTTTCCAACAAATAGAGAAGAGACCCTGAATAATTCCTTCTCGTTGAACGATTTAGTGATCAATACCTAGAAATCCAAATGAAGTGGGTTCATCCATGGGATTCCCATCCCCCTATTTTAAGTTGACTATTACCTGAATGAATTCAACCATATGCCTCCTTTGAAAGATGGTTCTTACAAAGTCTGGAATCGAGCAAAGGTATGAGATTTATATTATTGATCATTGTGACCAATTATGCCACCTGGGAGAGCCATGCTACTATTGTCTTCTGCATTGATGATGGAGAAATCCTAAGCACCAATGGCAACAAACATGGTAGGTGTACTTGTTGGGTTGTTATATTCTTTGTAGTGAAAGTTTAAGGTCGAAGTGGTCGATCAGGAAAATTCAAATTCGATGTGATCGAAAACAAGTTGAGAGGTCAACTGACTAAATATCCACTGGATGCCAACTAGTAGACCACTGGTAATCGGACTAGTATTCTATTGTAACCAAATTCCAAGATTCATGGGATTTATAGCCAATGATATGCATGGATTCGTAACCATTTTTGGGTGCCATGATTTAGGATTTTTCATGCTATGAAGAACATAAATAAGGAGTGTTGTAATACTATAAAATATAATCATTAAATCGTTAGATTGTTGATCTTCATGCTAATATTTAGTAGTAGGTTGTTGGTCATGTATATGTAAGTCAAATTGGTTGCAAGGTTGTTCTTTCTAAATGTAAGAGAGTATGATGGAAATTGTGTATTAGGTGTAGACCAAGGTTAGTTATGTAACTCTTTATTTTGAATGAATAAGACAACAAGAGAGAAATCTGCCCAAGGAATGTTGGTTTTCCTATTTGGATTTCCAGGGTAAAATCTTTATGGAGTGTATTGTGTGATTGCATTTTCATTTACCTTCTTGATTAAATATATCTTCTCTTTTCCTACTAGGTTTAGCATGAAAGTATATTTCCTAATATGTGGTATCATAGCTAAGGTTTGTAGATCTTGGATCTAAGATAAACCCTAGGTTTGTATATTTGTAGAGTTGTAAGTCAGAGATTTTTAAAGTTGTGCTTGAAAGAATGGTTGGTAGTTCGAGGATAAAGATCGAAATATTCAATGGCCAGAATTTTGAGTTTTGGAAGATTAAAATTGAATACCTACTTGTAGATAGAGACCAATGGGCAGTGGTTTGCTCAGGCACCATTCTGACAAGCATGTCGAGGGAAAAATGGGAGAAAATTAAAAGAAGGGAAAGGAGTACAATTCGATTGTGTCTTGCAGATTCAGTGTTTTTGAATGTCTTAGGTGAAGACTCAACCAAGAAACTATGGGACAAGTTGGGAAGCTTGTAAGAATCAAAATCTTCAGTAAATAAGTTATTCATTAGAAAGAAACTATATCTTATGAGGATGTGTGATGGGATCTCGATAATTGATCATTTGAATGCATTCAATATTGTAATAAGCTAGTTATTGTCTATGGATATTAAAATCATTGAGGAGAAGAAATGTATTATCCTACTATGTTCTTTTCCAAACTCTTGGGATAGATTAGTCGTGGATATAGGGAGTAATTCGATCACATTAGTACTAGAAGATGTGGTTTCATCTCTATTATTAAAAGAAATGAGATGGAAGAACATGGAAGGATAGACCAAATATTCTTTAATGATGAGAGGTAGACTGGTCAAAAAAGATAAAGGAAAATTCTCTAGTAGAAAGTCTAAGTCAAAGGGTAGATCTAAATCCCCGGTTTAATCGAAAATAAGATGACGGAAATGTGGGAAATTTGGAAATTATAAAAGGGACTAAAAGTAAAAAGAGATAGAAGTCGGTACATGATCCAATGAGAATCAGTTGACTGAGAGAAAGACTACTCCAGATAAAGGAGGTGATGTGTATCTGGCATCAACCAGTACATAGTCGGATCAGGATGTTTGGTTGATCAATGAGAATCAGTCAACTGATAAAAATACTACTCCATATAAATGAGATGATGTGTATCTGGTGTCAAATAATACATACTCATATCATGATGTTTGGTTGATCGACTTAGGAGAATCCCTTCATATGGAACCTCACAAAGAATGGTTATGCGAATATGAGATATATGGAGGAGATGTGTTATTGGGGGACAAATCGACAACCAAAATTGTTGGACGGAGAATAATATGACTAACACTCCAAGATGGGAGGAGTATAACTCTTCCACTTGTGCTACATATCCTTGGATTGGCAAGAAACCTGATATCTATCATCAACATGAGTGATGTAAGAGTGCACACTTTATTTCATAAGGATACGTGAAAAAATGGTCAGAGGTGTGATGGTATTAATGAAACGAGTTTGGATTGAAACCATATACAAGTTGTTAGGGAATGTCGACTCAATTGAATGCAACAACTTTGTTTTTCCTAAAGAAAACTTGACTTCGACTCGAATCAACTCATCTTGGGTTGATTCGATCCAAACCGACTTGATGATACTTCATCAAGTTAACCTGACCGTGTTATGGCACCAAAGGATGGGGCACATTGAACAAAAGGAATTTGAGCTATGCACAAAAAAGGTATGGTTGAAGGTTTTCTTGAGTGAAATTTGGAACTCAATTTTTGTGAACATTGCATATATGGAAAACAAAATCGAGTTAGGTTCTCATCTAGAGCGACAAGGGCAAAGGGGATTCTAGAATTAGTTCATAGTGATGTGTTTGGGCCTGTAATAGTCCCTTCACTTGGTGGATACATGTATTATGTCTCCTTCATAGATGATTTTTCCAAGAAGAGATGGATATATTTCCTTGGGAATAAATTATAGGTTTTTGAGAAATTCAAAGAGTTTAAATCTCTTGTAGAAAACCAAATAGATAAGAAGGTAAAGGTGTTGAGAACTGACAATGGTGGTGAATTCTATGGAAAGTATTTTGAGTAGTTTTGCAAGTAGTGTGGCATATCATGCCAAAATACCACACCATATACCCCACAACAAAATGGATTTACTGAGAGAATGAATGAGACATTGATGGATAAGGCAAGGAGCATGCTCAATGATGCAGGGATCACACGAGAATTCTAGGAAGAGGCAGTCAACATTTCAAAATATTTGGTAAATAGGTTTCATTCATCAGCACTAGTCGACATGACTCCACATGAGGTATGGTTTGGTAAGAATCCTCCATTTTCACATCTCAATTATTTGGCTATGATGCATTTGTGCATGTTCCCAAAGAAAAAAGGAGCAAGATGGAAAACAAGGAAATCAAGTGTGTTTTCATTGGATACAAGGAAGGAATGAAAGGATATAAGCTCTGGGATCCTTCATTAAGGAAAATAGTGTACATTCAAGATGTGGTCTTCAGGGAAGTCAGAGGAACTTCATAGCCTGACAAGGTTCAAATAGAGAAAGATCCGGAGAAGATGAGATTTGAATTGAGGAACAAAGAAGATGATTCAGATGAGTCAACTGAATCAAATGAAGATGTGGAACAATTGCTTATGATTTTAAGGAGGTATGAACGAATAAGAAAACCAGTTGAAAGATATAGTCTACCTGAATTCCATTCTGAATTTGTGTTAACTACCACTAATGAGGAGCCTCAGTTGATTAGGGAGGTAGTTGACTTGACAAAAGGTAAAATATAGAAGGATTCCATGGTTGAAGGGATGGAATCCTTGCACAAGAATGAGATGTGGGATTTAGTCGAATTACCTAGTGGAAGAAAACTCGTTGGTAGCAAGTGGGTGTTCAATAAGAAGATGAATGTAGCAGGTCAAGTCTAGAAATTCAAAGTTGAACTGGTAGCAAAATGATATTCCCAAGTCGAAGGAGTCAACTTCGGTGATATTTCTTCCCCTGTTGCAAAATTAACTTCCATTAGACTACTAATGTCTATTGTTGTAGCATTTGACCTTGAATTAATAGAACAAATGGATGTAAAGATAATGTTCCTACATGGGGACCTAGAAGAAGAAATCTACATCAAACAACCTGGAGGATTTGTAGTAAAGGGAAAGAAAGAGCTAGTGTGCAAATGGAAAAGATCCCTTTATGGTCTAAAGAAATCACCAAGGATGTGGTATCAAAATTTTGACACATACATCCTTAGTTTGTGATTTTTTAGAAGCAATATTGATCACTATGTATATTCCTAAGAAGAAGGCAGACATTTCATATATGTAGCTTTATATGTCGATGACATATTGTTGGTCAGAAACAACATGGATGAAATAAAGGAGGTGAAGAAGCAACTATCCTCCAAGTTTGACATGAAGGATATCAATGCAACAAAATTCATTCTGGGAATGGAGATCAAGAGAGATCAAGAAATTAGAAATATTTGGTTGAACCAAATGAAGTACATTGAAACAATATTGAAGCATTTCAACATGTAGGATTGAAAACCAGTCAAGGTGTCAATTCCTTTCAGAGAAAAGATAATTGTTGAACAGTTCCCAAAGACACAAGAGGAAATAGAGAACATGGCACATGTTCCCTATGCAAGTTTTGTTGGCATTCTAATGTATGTGATGGTCTTCACTCGACCAGACATTACTCATGCAATGGGAGTATTAAAAAGATACATATAGACACCTAGAAAAGAGCACTAGAAAAATTTCAAGAGAGTGTTCAAGTACTTGTGTGGGAAAAAATATTATGTTGTATGCTACCAAGGTAAGCATGAAGCTTACATGAAATTAGAAGTACATGGATTTGTTGACGTCGATTGGGTTGGAGACCTAGATCGATGAAGATTGACTAGTGGGTATTTTTTTAAGATGTTTGATGAAGCAATTAACTGGATGAGTAAGCGATAGGTGGTTGTGGCCTTGTCGACAAAAGAAGGTGAATACATGGCAGCCACTCATGGAAGCAAAGAAGCAGTACAATTGAAAAGGTTGTGTTTAGGGATCGAGTTTAAGCAGAGAGATATGAAGATCATTTGCAATAGTCAAAGCGAAATATTTATGGTAAATAACCCAACATACCATTCCAAGATGAAGCATATTAATGTACAATACTATTTCATGAGAGACGTGGTGGAAAGAAAAAAAATGCCACTAGAGAAAGTAGACATGTTGGAAAACATAACAAACTCTTTGACCAATTTTGTGAGTGTTGTGAAGTTCTCTTGGTGTAGACAGGAAATGGGCATTGTTTCCCTCGATTAGTGAACAAACGTTCATGTTCTTAGGTTTCAACAAAGAAGAAAACAAGTGGGAGAGTGTTGGGTTGTTATATTCTTTGCAGTGAAAGTCGAAGGTTGAAGTGGTTGACTAGGAAAAGTCAAATTTGAAGTGATTGATAATAAGTCGAGAGCTTAACTGACTAAAGACTGTATGGAGGCCAACTAGTAGTCGACTTGTAATTCGACTCGTAATCAACTGTAACATAATCTCTAGATTCGTGGGATTTGTAGCCAATGATCTACATGGATCTGTAACCATTTTTGAGTGACATGATTTAGGGTTTTGCATGCTATGAATCCTATAAATAAGGAATGTTTTAATACTCTAAAATATAATCATTAAATAATTAGATCCTTGATATTCATGCTAATCTTTAGCAGTAGGTTGTCAACAATAGAAGGTGGATACATGGAAGCCACTCATGGAAGAAAATAAGTAGTATGGTTGAAAAGGTTGTGTTTAGGGATCGGGTTTGAGCGGAGATCTCTGAAGATAATTTGCAATATTCAAAGCATAATATTTTTGGAAAATAACAAACATACCATTCCAAGATGAAGCATATTTATGTACAATAATATTTGGTGAGAGACATGGTGGAAAGAAAAAAAGTGCAGCTAGAGAAAGTAGATGTGTTGGAAAACATAGCAAACTCTTTGACCAAGTTTGTGAGTGTTGTGAAGTTCTCTTGGTGTAGAGAGGCAATGGACATTGTTTCCATCGGTTAGTGAACAAACGTTCATTTTCTTGGGTTTCAATAAAGAAGAAAACAAGTGGGAGAGTATTGGGTTGTTATATTCTTTGCAGTGAAAGTTGAAGGTCGAAGTGGTTCACTAGGAAAAGCCAATTTGAAGTGATTGATAGTAAGTCGAGAGCTCAATCGACTAAAGACTGGCTGGAGGCCAACTATTATTCAACTTGTAATTTGACTCATAGTCGACTGTAACATAATCTCGATATTCATGGGATTTGTAGCCAATGATATACATGCATCTTTAACCATTTTTCAGTGCCATGATTTAGGGTTTTTCACACTATGAAGCCTATAAATAAGCCATGTTTTAATACTCTAAAATATAATCATTGAATCATTAGATCCTTGATCTTCATGCTAATATTTAGCATTAGGTTGTTGGTCAGTAGATGTAAGACAAATTGGCTATAAGGTTGTTCTTGTTAAATGAAAGAAAGTATGATGGTGATTATATCTTAGGTGTAGATCAAGTTTAGTCATGTAACTCTTTATTCTGAATGAATAAGACAACAAAAGAGAAAGACGCTCAAGGAAAGTTGGTTTTCTCGTTTGGGATTCCAAGGTAAAATCTTTATGTAGTGTACTATGTGATTGCATTTTAATTTAATTTCTTGATTAAATTTATCTTCTCTGTTCCAACTAGGTTTAGCATGAAAGTATGTTTCCTAAAAGTGCTCACAGAGTCGAGGAAATGGAAAAGGTTAAGGCCTCTCCATTTTTACCTCGACAACATTGTTTTTTGTTAGAAAAATATTTGTAGGGATAAATTTACATTCTACATATAGAAAAACATCCATGTTAGATTAATTTTCTCTAAAATGAATCTCCTAAAATATCAGTTTTTTGTTTAGATCAATCTTTAGGGCCACTTCCTGAATAACTGCTAAGATGGGGAAAATATTGCAAATGTTCTGCTACATTAGGCATTTGTCTTCCTTGTTATTTTTCATAGTAAAGAGTAAAGAGGAAGTATGAATATGAAGTGATACTCATACTTGGCATCTTAAATACAAAGTGATGTAATGTGTGAAGGGAAAAAGTGTTTTTTTTTTACTAATTCTTGAAAAGTTAAAAAAATTGTCGAAGATTACCTTTCTCATAAATATTTTTTTATATGTGTTTGTTGTCTCTAGGGATTGCAATTTTATTTTAGTTGCATACATGATTGCAATGTTTCATTTTACCATGGTATCAAATTCCAAGGTTTGATTTTATAGAAGATAGAGGGAATGGGATTTCTAAAAGGCAGAGAAAATTTGAAGGTTTGTAGGAGTAGTGGATAAATTCAAACATTCACAAATACTTTTTGGAAATTTCTCATATCTAGGGGATTTAGTACAGTGTATGAGGGCATGCTTGAAGAGGGGATTATTGTAGCTTTCAAGAATATGGAAATCGTAAACAGGGTGCTAAGTAATTTTATGTAGAGGTTGGGATCTTGGGCATAATCCATCATTAGAATCTGGTGCAATGGCTCGGCTTCAACGCAAAGGAATATCAAAATATCCCCATATCTTAGAACTTGAAAAAATAAAGGTAGTTGGTGACTGAAAAAGGTACATAGCCGCTCAAATTGATGGCATGATAAGCAAGGGACAGGCGGATAGTTGACATGGAAGGTGGTATTGGTTGACATGTTTTTCCTGGTTGACAAGTTTTGGGAAACAACTATACCTATATTCATGCCTTCGGCATAATTATGAATCATTTTAGTTGCAAATATCATGCTTAAAAAATCTTCCTACGCAATAGGTTGGAAAAATTTAAACTGCAAAATAGATGCATTAGTTTTAATTACAATGTTAGTTAAAAAAATGATTTGACATCAACATAGTGGAAAACATTAAATTCCCAACTAACAGAGTTATTACTTTCATATTTAATTTATTCACAAATAATAACAAAACTAAATAAATACTAATCTTGATATTCTTCATCAACAATATGCATTTAGGTTTTCCTTTTATATTTCATGGATGGATGTTATCTAGGTAATTTTGTATTCATCTAAAGTTACCACATGGACTTTTCTAAAGGTACCAATTGATATTATCTATCATCTTGAAACACATGTTTAAAGAATAAATCCCGGGAACTAATAAGAAACCTATATGTGTGTAATTTATTTGGTATAAATAAAATCAAACAATAAAAGAGAACTACACCAAGACAATTGTATAGTAATTAAATGGAATTGAGTAGACATGTTCATACTTATTTCCTAGGGAAAATGTTGTGCCCCAAAATGAAAGAGGGTCTAAGGGTTAGGGATCTAATCAAGGTATTTAAAAAAGAGATAAAGTAATATTAAAAATTTGTAACCTTCAAAGTACAAAAGCAGAGCTATGCATATCAAGAATTGGATTTGAGGCAAGTAGCACATAGAAAAAAGACTAATAAATCATGCAACGAACAATGAGCATAAAAATATTTTATAACCATCGAACCTACAACAAAGTTGAAAACACTAACCTATGTTGATCTTCCGATGAATGTTGAATATGTTAAATTTGACCAAGTCAATGAAGTCAGTGATCGTTAAATCGTTTTCAACTGGCTAGTTGGCATCCTCTAGATTCGTCAATAGATCGATGAAATATCCCTTATGTTCATCAAAATATTGGAAGACATAGATGTGCATTGGAACTTGGACGTTCATCGGGGATCCCAGATTAAAAATAATAATAATGTAAATAATAGTAATAAAAAATATTGCATCCTTAATTTACACATTAATTGACACTAAAAATAGAGAAAAATAAAGTCGACCTTTACAAATAATATGTGACGAATGATATTAGGTACCTTATGATATGTGTGAGACAAGTGTTTGACAAACCATTCAATCCCTTCAAGTTCACCAACAACATTATAGAATATATAATATATGTTCTTGAGCCTTCATAAAGGGGTTGTTTTGTCTTCTCAAGCAGAGGTACATCATAAATATCATCATTGTTTTCCTCATCGATAGGAGAAAAGATGTCCTAGATCAATCTATCTGTCCCATTATCCAGCTCAACAATATTATTGGTGTCATCTTCTTCCATAGGATTGACTTGATCTTCAATGTCCATACCATCTTCCACATCTTGTACAATAGTATTTCTACTACTACTTGGTAGATATTTATCCAGCGACAACACCTAGGAGTATTTATCTTTACAATTACAAACAATCAATAACATTAGTGTATATAACAAATATTAAAACAAAATAAAAAATTATAAATAGAATCAATACAAAGACATATATAAGGAATAACTTACCATGGGATGAAATGTATGCTCCCCTTCACAATGCCCATACATAAAACAATGTCTTTCAGTTTTTTTCCTTACAAATATTCTTCTTTTCAAGCCCCTACATTGATTGCAAGGGAAATAACATTTCCCATCAGTACCGACTTGTGCCTCCCATGTAGCCCTTAACCTAGTAATATTCTTTTGACTCTCTTTAGTTGTTGGCACTGGGATTTCCTATATTTACAACAAAATCCATTGAAGTAATATAAGTACATTAATATATGAGTTATATATTCTTATGATACAAATGTCATCGAATTATATTGACCCCATATGTACTAGAGAATTAATCCATTTTCATCATAGATTTATTAAAGTTTTATAACAGTAATCAACAATTAATCAACAAATCAAAACCATACATTTTTACCACATAAGTTCCAAATCTTGATTATAAGAAAGTAATAAAAGAGAACTACACCAAGACAAATTGTATAGTAATTAAATGGAATTGAGTAGACATGTTCATACTTATTTCCTAGGGAAAACGTTGTGCCCCCAAATGAAAGATGATCTAAGGGTTAGGGATCCAATCAGGGTATTGAAAAAAGAGACAAAGTAATATGAAAAATTTGTAACCTTCAAAGTACAAAATCAGAGCTATGCTTATCAAGAATTGTATTTGAGGCAAGTAGCACATAGAAAAAAGACTAATAAATCATGCAATGAACAATGAGCATAAAAATATTTTATAACCATCGAACCTACAACAAAATAGTTGAAAACACTAACCTATGTCGATCTTCCGATGAATGTTGACTATGTTAAAGTTGACCAAGTCAATGAAGTCAATGACCATTAAATCATTTTCAAACCGGTAGTTGGCATCCTCTAGATTCGTCGATAGATCAATGAAATATCCTTTATGTTCGTTGAAATATCTACAGACACAGATGTGCATTGGAAGTCCGACGTTCATCAGGGCACCCAGATAAAAGAAAAAAAAAATATTGTGTTGTAATTTGCGATGATATGATTGAATTTATCCTTATCGTCTGAATTTTTTGTCTAATTTTGACCCCATATGCAGTAGTTTAGCCACATGTAGTATTGGACCAATGTGAGCATCATCTCCATCAACACACCATCAAGGATGTTTTAGTTCAATGGAAGGATACTCTACTAGAAGATGCCACATGTGAGTCGGCTACTATTTTGCAGCAATTCCCTCATCTCAAACCTTGAGGACAAGGATCTTTTTCAAGGGGGAGGGCATGTTAGGGACCCAACCTCCCTAACCCGTCACATAGGTAGAATAATATATTTTCCATGTAATAAAGGTCGATATTAATAAATAAGGCCTAGTTAATAATGTGGATAGGTATAATGTGAGAAGAATTAATAGAATCTTCTGCTTCTAGAAAGTTCTTCCTCTAGATTGTTCTTATGAAGATAGATTTAGTATAAATAGGAGTAGAAGGTATGAGAAAGATTTGCCTTGAGAATTATTGTAATAGAGAATTGATCTACTGGAGGTTTCCCTCTCGAAGAGGCAAGTGAACAATGCATTCTATCAATAAAGGTATCATCTTAGGTATTTTGATTCTCAACATTTTGTTGTCCTATTGGTATTTACTTCAGTATTTCTATTTTCTTCTTATTATAATAGATCTGGTACCTAACAAATTTCCATAAAGGTTATATGGTCATTTACGCTCGAAGGGAACTCTCCCAAATTTCCCCGACATAGTGTCAGTTCAATATCTCCCAAATTTTCCAAATGAATGGAAATTAAAACTCTCCCAACAATTGATAATTCAAATTCCCTCATCGAATGCTAATTTCAACAAATCGGTGATTTGAGCCAGAATGGTAGTTTGAAGATAATGGTCACTCTAACCCACCTAGTAAATTGAATTCTTAATAATTCAAACTCTCTTATAATTCAAACTCTCTTCATGGACCAAAAGGGCATATCATAAGTTTACATGGCATGAAGGAAAAACATATCTCTATGGAGAGCCCACATACCTTATTCATGAAATTAATACCTAGCTTAGGAAAAAATAATACATGGACTAAAAAACACTAATTAAAAAAGGTTAAGGACTTATGGTAAGATTAAAATAATATTATATTATTTTAGTCCCCTGAAGCCCACTAAGCCCCCCTTGTATTTCCCCTCTTGTAAAGTCATAGCCCCTCATTCTTTTTCCTTCTTCTTGTATAGCCTCTGATGTATTTATATTAACATTCAATGTTTGGTTACAAATTATTCATCATGTACACATTTATAGTACTGGTCTAGGGATGAAAATCGGGGTAGTACATGGGCCCAATGGATGATAGATTTGTTTACCTTTATAATTTTGGTTGAAAACTCTAGTGTGTTTGATTCTATTAAAAATCCATCATAAGGGGACTACTACTCCTTAACCAATCATACTCAACCAACCATCAAAGGTTAAACTTGAAATGAATAGAGGGTTTATTTCCTATTGAAGTTAATTCAAGAAAGACT
>JASDQU010302084.1:8964-24136 GCA_032191745.1 Picea mariana
TTTTTTTATAGATTTCATTATGACCCTAAAGTATATACCAAGAAAGTAGGAATCCATCTCATAATACTTGTCCTTTATGTTGATGACCTTATCCTAGTTGGTAGTGACCCTAAAATTTTAACCCGTGTGAAATCCAACCTTAAAGAAATTTGAAATGATAGACTTAGGCTATTTGTGTTATTTCCTTGGCCTCCAAGTATTGCAAACTAAGGAAGGAATCTCTCTTTCCCAGTCTAATTATGCATGTGACCTTATTTGCCGCTTTCACGTGGAAGATTATAAACCAACCCATTCTCCTTTCTAGTCTAGAGTCAAACTCATTGCCACCTATACTACTCCCAAATTCTATGTCACTTTGTACCATCATTTAGTTGGTATCATTTTGTATTTGACTCATACCCATCATGATATTTTCTTTGTTATTGGTCTTGTTGCCCAGTATATGCAAACACCCCATGAAAGCTATTAGAAAGAAACAATAATGAGACTTTTGTATGTCTGGGGTATAGTTCAGTTTGGGATACAATACAGTTCAAGGGGGGACTCCCTTGTTGGTTGGTTTCACTGATTCATATTAGGTTGGGGACCCTGATGATCAAAATTTTACTATAGGTTATGTTWTCATCCTTGGTTAGACCTATCACTTGGGCTTGTAAGAAACAACATGTTATTTCTCTTTCTTCAATAGAATTAGAGTATTGAGTAGTGGTAAATGAAATTCAAGAAGCCTTATGGCTTCGATAGATCCTTTAGGAGTTTGGATTCCAGTATCAACATTTGACCACCCTCTGGTGTGATAATCAAAGTGCCATCAAGCTTGCCAAAGATCCAGTTCAACATCAATGCAACAAACAAATTGAGTTACACATGCACTTCATCAAAAATATCATTCATGATCGAGTTATTGAAACTCTTTTTCCCTACAAAAAATAAAGTTACTGACATTTTCACAAAGTCTCTTACAYAAGTGCAGGCATTTTCACAAATTCTCTTACAGAAGCAAAGTTTTCCAAACTTCGATCTATGTTAGGAGTTCAAGAAGTTTTCATTAAGGGGAGATAGGATCTAATGCCTCCTTCCTTCTCCTATTGTGTCACCTTTGTAAATTCTTCAATCCTACCCCAAGTTGTTCTTAAGGGGGGATGGTAAGATATTTAGATACTTAGGATTTAGTTAAGTTCAAATYGGTCCAATATGTCTTTAGGTAAAAGTGTGTTTCTTAGTGTGTTTATTTAGTATGCACTAGTATGCATTTGTAGTTATGTAATCTAACAATCACGATATGTTCTAGACATAGAGTGATTCAATGGCTCATATTCTCCTCAATCTTAACAACTATATTGATCCATGGCTTGACACTCGATTGGTCCATAATCTATATTTAAAGAGAATGGAGGGTCATTTGTTGATGATCGATCGTGAGAAACTTTCTTGTAAAATGTTTTTCTTTTGCATTAATGTATTTCCTGAAGTGGCCACATTGTCTAGGGTCATGGTCTATTTCCCTCTTTGAGAGTCTTAACCACGTAAAAATATGATGTATTGATCTTTGATTTGGTTGTGTGAGTGGTTACTAAAGGCATTTATTGTGCATGGGAATACTCTTCATCTTTTACATTACAAGCTTTGGTTTTTTAATTGTCACCTCTTTAGCCATGCTTTCTACATCACAAAATTTAGGGCTATCAATCTCGATTTTATCAATCACAGTCCCCGCATCACAAGAGTTAGGTCTAGTTTTCGTTTTCTTTTCAAAATCTTCAAATTCAACTTGTAATTTTGTTATCTTATCATCCATTATTGTCAACTCTCGATGGAGTTCTTTTATTCACTTTGTAAGTTTACTTTATAATAAACATGTCATTTATCACTCTTTTAATAAATTGATATGATTTGTCACGACCAATGCATAAATATCCATATAGGCCTTACTAATATACTTTCTCACACCATATCTTTGGTTTGTGTTATCAATTTTCAATTTTTTCATATAATCTTCTACATAATGTAAACATTCATGTAAATATTTTACAACCAAATTTTGTTCTCAAAGTTTCTTATTTTTTATCAATCTTTTTCATAATGCAATTTAACAACAACACTTCCTTGAAAAAGCAAAACCTTAGAAAGTTTGTTATTCGATTGAGTGCCTCGATTTTTTGTAGTTGCTGAGAATGACAAGGGAGGGTCATCATATGCATTCGAGCTCAAGTACGACCAGTCTCGGCTTTATGTTGAATTAACATTTCCCTGTCGACTTGAATGCCCAAATAGTCATATTAATTTTTGGCATGATGGGGGATTGGAGGTAGATCCATGTGGGGCATTGGGGCACGTATCGACCCGACACGTGGTCTCTATTGGCCATGGGGTTGGCACGTTGTTTTTTCTAGTCACCCTAATCGAGGGACTTCAATTCGCCCCATTAAAACTATAGAGTTAGACCCAATTAATCGAATCAATAGAAAAATTTAAAACTCTAAGCAATTCTTAAAAACTAATTACTCTTAATGAACTTTATTTGCAAAAGTTATAGTTATTGAAGACCTTGGTTCAATAACTCTAAGTATCAGGGAAAGCAAATTGTGTTAAGTCCTTTGAGTATGGATTTTGGTCATCCACGAGACCTTGAAAATACATCTTAAAAAAAACTAGAAAACTAGTTTTGCATTCGTTTAAAATGTCATGAAAAAACTTTAACTTTCAACCTCTTATTAAGTACAATACGTTGACCAACAAATCATAAGTTTTTTTTGGTTGAAAAAATATGGCAACACATTGTCTTTTGGTTATCAATTAAAAAAATACTATCATTTCTATTAGGTAAATAAAACTATCAAAATCTTACTTTCCACTACTTACCTAATTCATAAAACTTCTCTTTATATCTCTTTTCTTTTATATCCCTTGTCTTTCTTGTCATTTATTTAAGAAAATCTAAAGTATCCCACACTTCTAGGTAAATAAAACTATCAAAATCTTACTTTCCACTACTTACCTAATTCATAAAACTTCTCTTTATATCTCTTTTCTTTTATATCCCTTGACTTTTCTTGTCATTTATTTAAGAAAATCTAAAGTATCCCACACTTGTATTATTTAAAGTGTAAAATATTTTCCCACGTTTTGCATGTGGAATAGGAAATCTCTTCGAAACACTAGTATATTGCACATGGCTTAGGTTGGGAAAATATGGTTTTTAAAAGCATGTGCAACAAACATTGTTGTGATACTTTCATGTCACACTTGTACATTTACCATAACGTTGTCATAAAAAATAGGTACTAACATGTCAAATTTGACAACACCTCAGCAAAATCCAATTTGAGCTTCAATGAAATATTTTAAGCATTGGGATAGGTGCAAGTGCTAGATTATTTTAGTAATAATAGATACCCCAATCACTAGATGCAAGTCTTAGGCAACTAGTCACTCCTTCGGGGGATTAACCTTGGTGGGGAGAATATCACCACCCCTACTTGCCCAATCAATGAAACCCCCCTTTTACAATGTTTAAGATGTTTGATCAAATGGAACTCTGTAATATATTTGTCTATTAAAAAAAGAGTTGTTGACTCTATTAAAAAAAGAGTTGTTAACTCTTTTCAATGGAACCGTTGCTCAATTTTTATCAATGAGCACTTAATATCAATGACCACATGTTTGACATATCTTGGCTTCATTCAAGAAGGAAATGAAGCTACCATTAAACTAGTTTAGGCATTGTTCAACCATTTCCGCAAGATGATTTGAATATCGAATGCCACTTTGTGAAAGATGACAATAATTACTTGTAGATTTTACAATAATTTTGTAGCTTTTTTTTTTCATAGAATTGCATATGCTCCTACAATTAAATTGAAAAACTTTTCACAACACTAATATCATTCTCAATCTTTGAGAGAAGCCTCCATAAAATAGATATTATCATGACCCCACAATGTGCCTTGCAATCATGCACTTCTTGAGGGCGTGCGACACTGCGACATTTCTGACTTGGATACTTGGAAACACCAACGATACTTCGTTCGAACTATGCCTCTTCACCTAGAGCATAACCATACTTTTTTCTAGGCTACTAGTGAGTCACACTCCTACTCTAGTGCAAAGCTTGTATACTTGGACATTTGTTAATAGTTTAACACTTAGTCATATGTATGCATACATTCATGAACATGAGAACCCAAGAGAACAAAAATGGAACAAATGAAAGACATACACATAAATAATGCAAGCGACACAAATTGTGCCTATCACCCAATTAAGTCTTTGTTATTGTGAAACAAGTATAATATGAGAACTATCGGCTCGATTAACAACTTCAGCGGAGTCAAACAACTTGCCTCACCTCACCAAGAAACTCATACTCAGACTTGTCACCAAGACTCTTTGTCAGAACCGTCTCTGCAACCTCCTACGATGCACCTCAAATGTGCCCTCGACCATAGACTTGTTGTCTCTTCGTTTCTACGGACTTCACATATTTCAGTTATGCCTCACACATGTCTCCAACATACATGTGTTTCTAGACTTCCCCAAAATCGACCCAAAAGAAGCTCACCCAACTATGTCCACCAAATCCACCTCAAGACAACACAAGTCCTCCCAAGTGTAGCAACTTGGCTCTTTGAGGGAGCTCACCCTCTTCGTCTACCTCAAAACCATAGAGCTCTTCTTGCTTTCCTTGTCTTCCAAGTTTCATTGCTTGGTTGTGCGCCCTCATGCCTTTATAGGCGTTGATCTTAGCCATCCATTGTGTCTCTTTTCACATGGGTGAGTCTACCTGTTGGTTCACCAAGTTGTGCCCCTTCACAAAGTTGGGTCAACTCCTCATGTGGGCGCATTCGAGTGGCTTGCACAACCAACCCATTAGATGCTTCATTCCGTTGTTTGGTTGACCCACTGATCTATCTAACCGAGTCATCATCTTGGGTGTGTGTGCCCCTTAGGTGAGTCGAGTCGACTCTCCTAAGTGTGCCCCCCATGCCTTATACGATTTTCCTTTGTTGGTGGAGTGTCAAAGTCTTTCCCTCAACCCTTCATCAAATCGTATGTCGTTTGAATTATGTCACAAGGCATATGGGGTGGAGTCTCCCTTGGCATATCGCATGCCCAAGGAACCCCAAATCTCCCCATATATGAGGACTTCATCTCTTTGTTCGCACTGAGCATCTTGCCTACCTGATTTCCTCCATTTACATCTGTGGTGGAAGTGTGTGTGCCCAGGCTTGGCACCTTAGGCCTTATCCTCCACCACCTCAAGTCGTTGTCGTCCTCAACAACATCCACTAAATATATGGTCTCCAAGTATCTTCTCGAACTCGTGCCTCTGGTGCAACTAAGTCTGTTGGAAACCCCAAGTTTCGTGCCAACTGGAAACCCCAAAATTATGTCAAAGTGGAAATCCCAGGTTTCCTTGCGAAGTGGAAACCCCAAGTTTCCACAAACCAACCAAATTGTATTGCACCCAACTCTGCATAATCTGTTGTCTGAGTCAATGCAATCACTTCACCCAATTCCAAGGATGAAATTCTCGCAACTCTACTGCACTATCTTGTTGCGATGTTGTTTCCTTACTATTTTCCAATTTTGTTGTTGTTATTGATGTCTGCAACATTTGACTGCTACCCACTTCATTTCAAATTTCACCTAAGTGTTGAACTCCTGTGATCTTGTTGTTGCACCCATACTTCAACCAAATTTGTTGTGCCTACGCACACTAAATTCCACCATGCCTTGGGATGATTGGGTAGCTAGTCCAACCATCGCGCTCAACTCATGAGAATGCACTTCCTAATGCCCGAACTTAGTATTTTCTATCACATCGTCGTCACTCTGTCCAACTCCAAAGACTAAGACAAGTGTCCATCCTTTCCTCACTACTACCGCCATCATCCAAACATTATCAAGGAAATCATCTGAAATTTCTAAGTGTTTCACTTCAAACCTACTAGTGCATCCATACTCTTGACCTCCTTGTCATGTTGTTGTTCTCTCCCAAGTTGTGAGCTAGTCGAATGACTAATCCAACCGACACGCTCCTTTATTTTTCAAACCCTCATGCGTAAAATGGTCACTTCCTTTCGTAATTCGGTCCATCCATTCAACCCTTAGACCAAGGCAAGGTCACCCCTCACCTTGTTGCATCATGAAATCACTCCAAAGCAAAGTCTCCCATGACAAATTTACTCCATTGCCCACCTCATGGCACATATAGCCAATCTTTGCACCAAGAACTACACATATAGACTGTCTTTGCCTCATTACTTCATCACCAAACCATACTACATTCTACGTGTCTGCACAATCCTCCAAGTGAAGGCAAGTCCCAACTTGCCTCCTTTCATCAAGTCACCTCTCCACAAATCAACATTTGCAAATAATGTGGCCAACACGCCCTCACTCCTAAAATGTCCCAATGAACTATCCAAAGTTCTTCAAGTAAAATGAGCCACCTCAAAGAACTTCCATGCTTTGGAACATTCAAGCCAATACTTCTACCAATCTCAATCAATGATCCCCTCTGAATCTCCGAGTCATCGTACAATCATCCGCAAGTCACCAATGAGCACTCTGACTCATCCAATGTCTCATACCAAAGGCGACCGAACACCACCCAGGTCACTTGGTCTGCATTCTACCCATCCAAGTTGACTACTGCCAATTCTTGGTTGACTTCTTTGTTGACTCCATACATCTCCTAGAATGAGACTGCCATGCACCTCCTACAAGCATCCAAACTTTGGCACCAGCGTCACAACTCATCAAGTCACAACCTAACTCAAAAAATCTGTATAAGGCACCAAGCACTAAGGCACCTCATACATCCTCCAAAATGCAGTATGTACATACTTCACTTCCCACTTCACCACAACGACCTGTCCAACGCACCTCATCAAAGAGTTAGGCAGCTTCCTCAGCCACCTCCATGGCTGCATCCATATTTTCCTAAGTCCACCACAAGACTCATCCAAATAGGTCTCCCCGAGATCTATGCACATTCGCCCAACCAAGATGTTCCAACTCTACTACAAGACTTCTTCGAATCTGCACCACTTGAGTCACCCTTAAGTTTGTTGGTTTTCACTGTGGAAACAAATTGCACTTGAACCACCAATTCATTTGACTTCCTTTCAAAGAACTCTTCACAATAGTTAGGAAATGCAAGATCTCAAACCAACCATACATTTCTCAACGACATCCTTCGCTGCAACCATAGTTCAAGTCTGTTGTCTTGGATCTCTGCCTTCCCAAGAAACCGACTCTCTGCATGAACTCCCCTCAATCACGGTCTGCAGCTCCAGAAATATACAAGATCTTTTCTGCGATCCAACACTGATTCCATCCATCCACTTCAGAAATCCGTCTAAGTCCCAAACTTTGCATGCAACCAACCGAACTCATCTCCAATACCCTGCCATCTCCACACCTTGACTACTTCCATTTCAAGTGACCATGCACCCACCGCCCGATTGTCAAGTCATATTGTTGCTAAATGACTGTTGCAACTCTGAAAATACCTACCTTGTCTAAAGGTTGCGATCAACCCATTCATCCAAAAATGCAGCTCAACTCGACTGCTATTTTGGGTGATGCGCGACACGAAGACGTCATGATGGAAATGTGCCCAACCACTACTTGTTGCAGAGTTGCTCTAGGTCACCCTGGTTTATCCAACACACCCAAGTGCTTCACCTTGTTGCAACCTAGAACTGCTCCCCTCCACGATCACTTCTGTGATCCCTTCAACGGTCAGATATGTGAAAAGTCGTTCGACGAATCATGTATTCATATGCCTTGCCCAAGTGTTTGGTTCACCCAACGAACCATGTGCTTGATCTCTCAAAGGTGTGCACAACAGGTCTAGAATTGAATTCCATCACAACCCAACCAACCAATTCTGCACCCAGACTCTCTCTGCAATCAAGTCTGTGACAAGTTTTGTGATAAACTCTGTGATGAGTTCTACAATCACCCACCTTGTCCAAGTGCTTTGTTTCACCACCAACTCTGTCCTTGGTCTACACAAGGTGTGCACCCAGACTAACCCTTCACCACACTGTCAACCAAACCTTTGTTGTAAGACTTTTGATGCAAAGTCTACGATGAACCTGTTTGCTTCATCGAACGATTCACCAAGTTTGCAAACATTCCCATCAAACTGCCTTCGCAACAAACTTCCTTCAAATTTTTCTCTGATACCACCTATCACAACCCCACAATGTGCCTTGCGATCATGCACCTTTTGTAGTATCGTTGGATGACCTTAATGCAACACAAGTCCTCCCAAGTGGAGCAATTTGGCTCCTTGAGGGAGCTCACCCTCTTTTCTTGCCTCAGAACCACAAATCTCTTCTTACTCTCCCTTGTCTTGCAAGTTTCCTTCCTTGGTTGTGCGCCCTTTTGCCTTTATAGGCGTCGATCCTAGCCATCTGTCACGTCTCTTTGCACATGGGTGAGCCAACCCATCGGTTCACCAAGTCGCTCCTCTTCGCAAAGTTGGGTCGACTCCTCATGTGGGCGCATTCGAGTGACTTTCCCAACCGACCCACTAAACGATTCATTCCGTCGTCTGGCTGACCCATCGATCTATCTAACTGACTCGTCATCTTGCGTCTGTGTTCCCCTTAGGTGAGTCGAGTCGACTCTCCTAAGTGCGGCCCCCATGCCTTAGCCAATTTTCCTTTTTTGGTGGAGCGCCCAAGTCTTTCCCTTAACCCTTCATCAAATCATTCATTGTTTAACTTACGTTGCAAGGTATCTTGGGTGGAGTCGCCTCTTGGCGGGTCGCATGCACAAAGAACCCCAACTCTCCCCATATATGAAGACTTTGTCTCCTTGTTTACATCGAGCATCTTGCTTGCCCAATTTCCTCTATTTCAATTTGTGATGGAAGTGTGTGCACCCAAACTTGGCGCCTCAAACCTTATAGATACAAAATTAGTGAGACAATACCTTTAAAAATAAAAATAAAATACCTTAAATAAAAATAAAGTGTTGTGAGATATAGATGCAAAGATTTTCTATTACATAATGAGTTTTTGAGAAAAACATTTCCACAAATTTAACATTCAAAACAACTAGCTTAAATCTATCTTACCCTTTATATACTCAATCTAAAGTGTATCCATCGTGCAATATTTGAAATGGGAGGTTGCTTTTAAAGATTAAGACATCATGGGTCAAAATGAAAAGTGCAAGATTTGTCATTCGTCATTTTTATGGGGCGGCATTGCTTTTTGTAGCCACGTATTGTACGGACATGGATAAATATAATTTATGAAGTAGCACGGGACTCGTGTTATGGGTATGGTTGTCTTTGGTGGCACATGACATCACTTCATTGTGGATACTATGACGTCACGTCAGCATAGCATGGTTGATATTACATTGTCAAGTTGACGTTACTTAATAAATTAATAAATTAATCTTATATGTATCATAATAATAATTTAGTTTAAAACTGAAGCTATAAATTTCAATTGACATAACACATAAATATATTTGAAATAGATAAAAAGTAAAAGAAAATCTATGTTAAAAAGTGTAAGGAATAAAATAAGGTAAGGTCGGCGCCTTTAAAAAAATCCATGGAATTATATGCCTAATATTTATTACTTTGAACATTGGAAACTTCGGGGTACATGGGGAATGAATTTTAAGCCTCACGTTTGAAGTGGTGTATGATGTTGTTTTGATAAATGGGCTCAAGTTTATATATTATATTTATAACCATTAAAATCCACATTTGTTAATTATATATTATCTTTATAATCATTAAAATCCACCTTTTAACAAATGGATAATGGGATTTTTTTATCTAGATGAATGTTGGTGGCCTTCCACTTATTTTAATTGGTTCATTTTTGGTAGTTTTTCAATTTGATAGTTTTTTCCTAGTTTTTGGGTTTCCAACTTCTGGGGTCGTTTTGAAGCCCTAAACAATATTTTTAGGGTTTGTCACAGTCATATTATAAACAAAGTTAGAGTTTAACAACAATATGTGTAGTCCTTGGATATACCTTTCCAACGGGCTATTGTGCGCCTAAAACAGAGATCATATGCAAAAGTTAAGACCCTAAGAAGTTGATGTACTAACTTACCCCAACGAGGCCCACATGACTTTTGACGCTTCATCTCCTAGGGTTAGGTTTTTGGATGTCTAGGGTTTTGGCATTCATGCTTATTGTAAAAAGGCCTTCAGAGCCTCATTGTACTGATCTTTTGGCGAATGAGCGCAACCGTCATGTTTCTTCTTAGAGATAAGTCGCCACCATTCCAACAAGCTTGTTTTCCGCTGCATTTTACAGTTTCAGCTTATTTCCTTATTGAATAGAAACCAGTTTTATTGTATCTCTGTTATTCTATGTTAAACATCTTTTAATAATAATCTGTATTCATTTCATTCTACTCATAAAATTCAGATCAGTGGTATCAGAGCCAGGTTTTATGAATAGAACGAAATGAATACAGATTATTATTAAAAGATGCTTAACACAAAATAACAAAGATACAGTAAAACTAGTCTCTATTCAATAAGGAAATAAGTTGAAACTATAAAATGCAGCGGAAAACAAACTTGCTGGAATGGTGGCGACTTATCTCTAAGAAGAGATGTGACGACTACACTCATTCGTGAGAAGATTAGTACAATGAGGCTTTGAAGGCCTTTTTACAATAAGCATGAATGTCAAAACTCTAGACATCCAAAAACCTAACCCTAGGAGATGAAGTGCCAAAAGTCACGTGGGCCCCATTGCTGTAAGTTAGTACATCAACTTCCCAAGGTCGTAACTTTTGCATACGATCTCCGTTTTAGGTGCACGATAGCCCGTTGGAAAGGTCTATCCAAGGAATGCACATGTTAATATCAAAATTTGACTCTGTCTACAGTTTGACTATGGTGAGCCCTAAAAACGTTGTTTAGGGCCTCAAAACGGCTCCGGAAGTCGGGGACCTGAAAACTAACAAAAAACTGCCAAACTAGAAAACTGCCAAAAAAGAACCAATTGGAATAGGTGGGGGGCCACTGACATCCACTGTTCTACTATCTCTGAGGTGTCCAATAATGGTGGGAAATATGACCAAAGGAGAACCACATTCAACACTGGGTGCCACATAAGTTTCAGGTGGGAGACAAAGTTTGGTTGCATTTGTAGAAAGAACGCCTTACATGCCCCCATCGAAGGCTTCTCCCACTTCGTCATGGACCTTACATCATCACCAAGGTTGTGGGTGACAATGCTTTTGATCTCAACATTCATCCTTTCCTTGGCCTGCACCCAGTGTTCAACGTGGCTCTCCTTCAACCATATTTCCCACCATTATTGGACACCTCAGAGATCACAGAATAGTTGAAACCAACAGAGCTCAACCTTGATTGCATGCAACATGCATCCCATGATCATATTGTGGACACACAGGTCAAGGAAACTCGACAACAAAGGATCGAGCTTTATCGAGTTGTCAAAGAAGGACAACTCCTGCACCAAGGCAAGTGTCTCACCTGAAGCCAAATTCAGCAGAAATTTCTTCATCTGATGAGGGAAATCAACGCAATGGAGACCATTTATTCCTAAGGGGGGAGGATTGATATATATGGATGTAGGTGCCCCCCTTATTCCAATTGGTTCATTTTTTATAGTTTTCCAGTTTGGCAGTTTTTTCCTTGTTTTCGGGTCCCCGACTTTCGAGGCCGTTTTGAGGCCCTAAACAATGTTTTTAGGGCTCGCCATAGTCAAAGTGTAGACTGAGTTAGAGTCTAATGGCAACATGTGCAGTCCTCGGATAGACCTTTCCAAGGGGCTACCGTGCGCCTAAAACAAATATCATATGCAAAAGTTACAACCCCGGGAAGTTGATGTACTAACTTACCCCAACAGGGCCCACATGACTTTTGGCACTTCATCTTGGCCTAGGGTTAGGTTTTTGGATGTCTAGGGTTTTTGTATTCATGATTATTGTAAAAAGACATTCAGAGCCTCATTGTACTGATCTTCTGGCGAATGAGCGCAGTCGTCACATCTCTTCTTAGAGATAAGCCACCACCATTCTAGCAAGCTTGTTTTCCGTTGCATTTTACAGTTTCAACTTATTTCCTTATTGAATAGAAACCAATTTTATTGTATCTCTGTTATTTTGTGTTAAGAATCTTTTAATAATAATATGTATTCATGTCGTTTTGATCATAAAATCTAGATCAATTTCCTTCCCATTAATTATTCAATCTAGTTTAATATTATAATAATTGGTATTACTTAATGACTGTTAATGATTGTCTTGCAGTATCATATGTCTTCTTTATACATAGATATTATTTATTATTATTTTAAAAGTTTATAAAATATGTTATTTATTGTATTAGTTATTATAATTTATAAATGAGATTTATGTTCATATATCAACAAAATGTACAAGAAAATATATTGTTTAGTATGCCCAATACATCATTATCTTTATCTAGTAGATATTGAAGAGCCTTATGTTTACTAGCCTCCACTAAAAGGAAACCAGACTAGTCTTCAAAAAGATCTATAGTAAACTAGAACTAGGAAAGATATAATGAAGTTTGTATCACTTATAGACATAGACCCTAGAGAAATTAGAAAACTAAACTGATGAATATGAACCAAGACCAAAACAACCAGAACTTGGCAAGTATGAAAATAGAGTGCCTTAACCATTGGAAGGGAGCACATGGGGAGAAAATTGTGAGGTGTCGACCAACACATAAGCATCCTTAGGAGGTACGTGGAGTTCCGAAAGATGAACCACCAGTGTGCACTAGCTGAAGTGAACTCCCATTTCGTTTGACTGACCATGATACCATGGAGATAAGTAACATGTTTTGATCTTCCAGAGCTTCCAATATATACTTGAATTGCATGTAGTCCTGGATTCTAGGAAACATACCATGGGCTACCATGGTCTTTGTGTGCCAATATAACTCCAACGTCTTGTAGAATTTGGTATCCTTGTCTCTGGAGCAACCTAGATCAGGAATGATTGCACCAATTTGTTTTTCAAAATCCTTGTCCTTTTGATAATCTCAGACAACGCTTGCATTGTCTTCCATGGACTACCTGGAATTTTTAGTCTATGGAGAAACTGAATCTTCATAAAATTCAGTTGCAGCTTCAGCTGCCAAAGCTGCTCAAGTCTTGCAGACAAGGGTTGAGTGGCCCTGAACAACACGAGGGACCATGAGAATAGAAGGAGAGGCGATAGGCCTTGCACCCAAAAATCCTGAGGAAGAATCGAAGACAAAGCCTAAAATCACCTAAAAGCAAAGCACAAACTAGAGACATGGATCATGATGAACCAAAAATGGCTAAGCCATTCTAAAAATCGCTAGAATCGTCATGGAAAGAGAAGTGATAAGGAAAGGTTTCTAGAATGCACTAACAACCATCAATGGAAGTCCTATAAGAAGCGGACCAACCATCGTCCCTTTCATACCTTCCATCATTCCCCCTCACTCTAGATGGATCCGTCGCGGAGTGAAGATGAACCTTCCCATGTGTAAACAACATGGTCGACGAGGCAAGGCTAGCTTTTCCTTTATCCATGCCACCCTCCTTGTAATAACTAAAGCGACCAGTTGGCACCCAATCCAAGGGATTGAGATATGAGAGTGATAATGATTGACAATGCTTCCTAAGAGTGTAAAACCTAATGTCCTCCCATCGAAATTCCAGGAGCCTGGAAGGATTTGAAACTCCTTCATTTCCAAGGAAGTCGACCACTTTGTTGGCTTCATGGAGAACATGGGAGGGAATGTGGGTTGATATTTGAAGAATGGTTGAATGAAGGAGATCATGAATAGCTTCAAGATTCCAGTTGGCAGAGACTTTGCTTGGAGGAGAGCCATTTTGAATTCAGGTAAGCATATGAATGTTGAGACCAGAGTCCCCTTCCACAATGACTTTATGATAATGCTGGGAGAATGTTATTCATATGTCGTGAAGAAGATCCCACAACTCAATTGCATTATTTAAACAAGGGGGTTGGGGGTTGGGAGAGAGGGTGGGAAACAAGGGGGGAGGAAGCCAAAAGGAGAGGAGGGAGTGTTTTATGTCATTGTATTTAAAAGCCTCAACATTCCAAGAGCTTGAGCGAACAATTTCGAGGATATCCAACTTGATCTTATCCCAAACTAAGGACTACATAAGTGTTTCTTCTTTGAATATGCATTGGTTCCTTTCTTTCCACATTTCCCAAAGGAAAAAGGAAGGAAAAAGTTTCCAAATGTGATTGAGAATGGGATCTTGAAAACCTTGAGATTTCTAGGAGGAAATAGTCAGTTGAACTGAATTCTGGAATCCTAAAGTCCGACACCAATCCATTTGACAGAAAGAGGAGGATCCATGATCCTAGAGAAGTTTTATGAAGGAACATGAATTGAGGAGATGTTCTAGGGATTCATAGGCATGAAAAGTAGCAAGGGAGTAGGCTAATTTGAGATTGAAACATCCCTCAAGATGATAGCCCCATATTATCTTATCAGGGAGGGTGAAGACTTTGATTTTTCTGCCAAAAATTTTAGACTATAGAGATGAGAAAAATGAATGATTATGAAGAGGAATATGATCATGGTTAATGGATCGGTCTCACCATTTTGAAGATTTTGAATCAAGGTGTCAATATTGAAATACTTTGGCTCCATGATCATCTTGGAGAATATCCTTGAGGGTGATAAAGTCGGGATTGGATTGAAGCTGTTGCTAGGAATCTTTCGAGAAGAGGGAAAATATGCAATCTCTGACTTCCTAAAAACTGTTCTTTTGAATTAAGGATTTGTGTTGCCAAGTATTGTTCCAGATTAAGGAATCTAATCTTTCCCTATACATTATGATGAGATATGAAGAGGGAATGTGAGTAGCATATTTTTTTCTCTAGAGATCACACCAAAGATCACCCTTACCTTGAAGCTAGTGCCACCAAGTTTTTGCACCAAGTATATTATTGAGGAGCTCAAAGTCATGCAACCCTAGGCCACCTCTAAGCTTGGGAAGATAAAGGGTGTTCCAAGCCACCAGTGCCCATTTTCTAGTGGTGTTGGCTCCTTGTCATAAAAATTTTCTTTGGAGAGATATGACGACCTTGAGGATTTGCTTGGGAGTACCAAGGGAATAAAATAAATAGAGAGAAATGGCTTGAAGGACTAATTTGA
>JASDQU010302085.1:0-13817 GCA_032191745.1 Picea mariana
TGATAAGCGGAATTATACCTTGAACATTCACCTTATCGCCTCTTTGAGGAGGTGAATCTGAAGAGTTACAAGCTCTCCTTTGAAGACCATCAACAATGTTCTTGTCCTTATCACTGTCACAATTCTTTCGTTTCACACATTCGCATTCATCTTGAACACAAGCCTTGCATGCTGGAGGGATTGAACTTTCAACAAAAGTTCTTGAACTTTCACCTTTAAAGCCTTCTTGAGGAGGTGAACTTGAAACAAAATTTGTTCTTGGAACTTTTTCCCTTGTCTCCTCAACTTTGGAATTTGCTCCATCTTTCCGTTCATATCCAAGACCACAATACTTGGGTCTCTCTTCAACAACAATAGGCTCAACAATGCCTTGTGCATGCTTGCCCAAACCTCTACCTTCATAGCCCATTTTAAACAATAACTTGGACCCTATTCCTCTTGTGTGATTTTCAAAAACAACAAAACATTCATCTTGAGAGGAATTAGAAGATAAACTAACATTGCATACCTTATGTTCATGCATGTACTTGGTAAGGGTTTCCTTTGCCTCATGGCGTTGAATCTCCATCTCATGCAACTTTTCAAGAAGCTGGTCTTTCTCCTTCTTCATGGCCATGAACTGCTCTTCAAGGGAAATGCTCACATTTGTGTATTCACACATCTCTTTCATCAAATCTCTCATGGTTAGAATCTCTTCTTTGTCAAAGAATTTAGATAATGAAGATGTATAAGAACTATCAATGCTTGAGGCTTCCTCCATCCTTGCAAGATATCAAACTTCAACACAAAACTTGCACAAAAACCAATAGCTAAATCTCAAGCTATCAATGGAAAACACATGAGCAAAATAAACTATGATTTGATACCACCTGATCTGAAAATAGAAGGATGACTTGTTATGCTATGCAAGCACCCTCTACTTCATTAAAATAAACTTTACAGGACATTGCTTCATGTGTTAAAATATGCAAGATAAACTTATGTGTTAAGTTCATATATCTTCTTGTAAATGCTTATGTGTGATGATATGTTCTTTTAAATGGTTATATATGTACTTTCAATAAATACACAGCAACATAACTTGCAGCAAATAAACAATCAAACTCAGAACAATCACAACATGATAAAGGAGTTCACCCCCCTCCGGGCTACATCTCCTTGAGCCTCCATCAATGGACTTGGCTCTCTGGGATTAATTAGTAAAAAGTTATTTTACAAGCTACTTCTCAACTTCAATGGAAAAACAGACTATACCATTGAGATCAGAACACATAAAAACCCCAAAAATGACTAATAGAACTCTGAAAATGGATCATGGCTCATCCGGGCATGACCTCTTCTACATGTGGCCATAAGCTTCACTGAGCTTCTCTTTGGAAAAAACACCTTTAAAAGTCCTAAAAAGTCTCTGAAACCTGTCCCAATGTGTTCAGAGCATATCAATTAGCCAAATATGATTATTCAATCACAGAAAACAAACATAGGCTCACCAAAACACATCCTCAATCAATGAGGGCTTCAAACTCCCTAGAGCTTGCTGAAACTTCAATGGTGAAAAAATTGCAGAGGAAGTCTTAAAATGGACTTGATAACAGTGCCAATGGATCCAGGACATCCAGAAACCCCTAGTTGGGCTTTTATGGCACCTCAATCGACCAAAAGATGAAGAAGTTAGGCCTCCTCCATTTTCCTCCTTCAAGCTTGCTGTCTCTGCATCTACAAAACGCACCCTTGTTCTTTGAACCTGGATCACACACAACTTAAAGTGTGAAAACCCAGCACCAGGTGCAGCTGCGCCAACGATGCAAACCGTAGGATAGTTAAGGGTGCGCCAGCCCCTAACCGCCTAGGCACTTGGGCATATGGCGCATAGGACCGCGCACATGGCAAAAAGGTGGTTAAGTTGTTTTAAAACTACCCGTGCTCCAGGTCGGGGTCATATGGGTTAACAATATAACCGTGGCTTTTAAAATACAACATAACCCACATGCCAATCGATGCGCGCATACCTATATGTGCTATGGTCATATGTCAATACAAACGTCCACGGGCCGGGGCCAAGCCCCGGCCCGACCTCCCGCCACATACACACATATACAAATTTAAAAACATTGATATTCATATATACAACAAGGAATAGGTGGCGGTGCAATGATCGGCGGAGGTTTGTGAAATCTTTACATAGTGGGGGAGGTCCGGGGGTTGAACCCCGCGGCCTCCAATACATTTTACATAAAACCAATCGGCCAATAAACGAGTGACACGTGGTGCCCACGGATTGGGCCACATGTCCTCATACCATTTGCCACCCAATGCACACGTGTCAATTCCAGATTCAACAGCTTCCAACTGACGAATGCTTGCCACATCACTTCTGTACGGTCGTATGGTCCTGCCATGTCAGACCGTACGGACTATACGGACTGGTACAGTGTGCATCAAAATTTTTCCCTGTTTGACTTGACGAACAGATCGCCATATCTCTCACTCTCGACGTTCGTTTGAGACAAAATGAGTTGCGTTGGATTCGTGACGACGAGGGCCATGCTCTCATCTAATTTGAAGCTATTCTGAGAACATTGATTTTTGGGCTAAAATTTGACCCTTGATCCAGATTTTGATAACCCCGCAATTCATCCCTGTTGTTGATCTGGCTTGCAAATTCAATGGTCTTGATTTGATCTGAGTTTTTTCGCGCCATCTCTTTTGAGATTTTGATCTTCATTCATTAACTCTCCCGAGCTTTAATCTCCATTCACTTCTCTACTATGCTTTCCTTTATGAGATGTGATATATGCATACTATTCGCTCCTCCTCCTAAGATTACGCTTATTTTCGAGCTTTGATTTCTGCATACTCACGCTATTCCTCCTGATCTTTGATTTTCATATTGTTCGCTTCTTCTCATGAACTTATGCTATCTCTGTTATCCATCATTGTTTCTTTCCTCATTGTTTCTTTTATTTTCTATAAACATACCATCATCGTTGTTATTCTTTCCATCAATGACAATCACACTCTGCCTATAATCATGCCAACAAAATCTTCCCTAGTTTTTTTTTTAACTAGCTTGTCATTTATCTCAGCTTCATAGTCAAGAGAAATATCCACTGCATAATATGCTTTCTCTTCGACATCCGAATATTCAAAAGAGACATGTTGATATTCATAAACAATAGATACATCTAATATGATGCCATATGTTTCTATGTTATTTCTATCATAGTGAATATCTTTCAACACCTCTTGATCTTCATGCCAAATGCTTTCTTCCACAATAAATGTTTAATCACAAATCTGGTTTTCGTGACTAGAAGAATCTTTATGAAGCAAATAAAACTCATTAGAACAATTTTCATAAAGATACTCAGCTGAAACATAATATTTATAAAATGAATTGAAATCTGCATGAAAACATGTCAAATAGTTGATGCTTTCAATGGGAAGAGATCCACACCAATCACGAAAAATACCCTCTAATGATTGCCTGAAAAGATCAATCTGAACATATTCATGCACGATATGAAGTTGATGAATAAAATCATGAAAATACAACAAATGTTTAGCTGGTACCTCCCACTCTTTTACTCAAAATTTAGGAAGACTATTTTCCCATTCATCTCTATTAGGCACTGGATTAGGGGAACCAACTATTTTTGAAAAATCACAGAAGGCATACCTCTGAGATAAAATATTTTCCACTTCAAACTAGTGGATTTGCCATGGTGAAAGATGAGCAATCAGAATAATGTTTCAAGCTTTAGTTTACCATATAAAACTGGATCTCTGCAACGCCATTCTTCTCAGGGAGCTTTTCAATCTGGAACAACAACTAAAAGATTTCTTGAGAAAAATTTCCTTTCTTGATAATATTCTATGGGTCGGCTTCAGGTGTTTTCCAGAGGTATATGTGGATTAGACCTCGTGTGTCTTCCTTTGGGATCCACAACTGAAACAGTGGAGTCACCAGGTGCAAGTTGCAATCTTCAAGTTACTGATTTCCGATGCACCTTCAGAATCATAATTTCTTTGTCCTTCAATCCCAGGGAAATGTCTTCAATTCATTCCCTGACAATGATGCCATGAATGTTAGCACTGAGATTAACCCTCAAATTGTAGGAGGATAAGCTCAATACACATCAAAGTGTTTGTGGAGGTAGTTTTATGAGTGGAGGTCAAATGGAAAAAACTCAGTACAAGAATGATTTAACACAGAAAATGGACAAGAAATGCATAGGGAAATGAGGTCCTCATTAACTTCAGTCAGTGGTTTGGGTTTTAGGGGTGAGCAGAAGGAAGAATTGGTCAGAAAGGTGGGAAATTCTTCCATGGGCATCTGGCTTTCAAGCAACTTGGTGAAGAAAAAATCAGGCGCAAGAGCACTCTTAAACTCAAGTTTCAGACACTAAAATATGTCACAGCAGCATAATAATCAAACTTACATTATCATACAACTACAAAAATGCATCTGGATTGTCCATTCATGAGGATTTCATCATAAGGGGAAATAAGATAACAAAGGAAAAGTATGGGAACATGTCACATTATCATTATAATCAAACCTACATTACAATGTAGGTACAACCCTTGACTAGATCCTCCATGCCTGAGTGTTTTAGCACAGTTTACACAAGAAGATGAAAGAAGTTGACTTATATTAACGTGAAAGTCTCAAGTATCATACAAAACCAGAGAACAAATCTGTTATCAAATATTACAAAATAGGGATTTCTTCTCAACCATTTGACAACCTTAACAAAATATTGAACTTATCTATTTATACTCAGATCAGTCCACATTTACCAGGAGTGTGATCTGGCCATCCCATTCAAAGATTTACATCTATGTATCCTTTTGTCAAACTGTTCGTGTATTCTTTTTTTAGATGCAAGCTCATATCATCACATGCCTGCAGGAAAAACTGTCCATCATAGAACCTTGGGCTGACAACTCTGTCTCCTTAGCCATAATTCTACGCTTTCCATTTATGGACTGAGATGAGGTTTCAACTACCAGTCCCTACTCATTAACTGAATCCTCCTCGGGATTAGAGCGCGATTGGACGACTAGCAGGAAACCACCTGTTACTGTCAGATACAATATTATATGCACATGTGTTTTGGGGGCCGCGGGAAGCAGTTTAGGCCCACATCACTTTCGGGCTTTAAATGCACCCTCTTCTGCCACCTAGGCTCCCTGCAAAACTGTGGTTAGGATTTCGACCCGTGTTTGGATTTTAACATCCATGTAGCTTGTGGCGCCGAAATGATCGACGACCGCTGATCTGATCGTGACCTGAGATTTGGGAAGTCCCTCTATTTTAGTGCCACCGCTAAATATTTACCTACCTGCCAAACTTAGAAACTCTTTAATTATGCTTCGGGGAGGTGCCAATTTTGGTGCTCGGGATATTTTATGTTGAACAAGAATATTTCCTAGAGAACGGCTTCCTGAAGCTGACGTGGTGACCTGACGTCACTGTGTTGATGTGTTGCGGAAAGAAGGGTGATGCACGTCACTTGGAAACAAGCGAATGATATGCTCAAAGGTTCTTGTACTGAGTGCTACATGTCAGTGCCAGATGGACATGTGGCAAAAGAACTGAACCTCCACAGCAGAAACACTTTGAGAAATTAAAAACAAGGAGGGAGCGAGAATGTCAAAGATCTAGAGTCGGGAGAAGATTTGAGCTGCTGGATCTAGGAGGACACGTGACAGAGATCCATGCACTCCATGGGAATGTGTTCCGGAGGAAACCAAAAAGAGAGGAGCCAAAACTACCTAAACGTGAAATGACGGAGAAAATCATGACCGTCCATTAGAGGCGGACATGTGACATAGATCCATGTACTCGGGAGCAAGGGGATGAAGTGTCATTGACTGAGAGTTGTCCAGAGTGCCAAAGAGATATGAAGCTGAAACCCTGGATGTTGATGGAATAGATGGGCGATAGAGATATGTGCATTTCAACAAAAGCATTTCAAAGAAAATCGAGAGGAGAAGTGCCAAAACACTCGAAACTCGAATTCCTAAAGTAAATCATGATCGTCCGATGAAGAAGGATGTGTGGCGCCTGATATTTAACTCCAGGGATCCTGTCTAGTGCTAGACCTTAGGAAACTTTGACATGTCAAATACACGTGAGCCATTGATCTGAACTGCTCCTAGGATCTCTATCGTTGGAAAAATAAACCTGCCCACTGCTTGTTTTTTAATCCCGAAATGGGTTGCTTTGAATGTTGTGTTTGGATGTTTCTATGCAAAAAACGTCTTGGTCATCCTATGACCCTTTGACAGCTTTATGTGATAACATTGGCTCCATAGGGGATGGCATGCTTCCTGTGAGCTTCCAAGAACAAGCAGTTCCATGCCCTAGTTGTTGGGTTGTGGATTCGAGATCAAATACATTTTTCTCAAGAAATCAGGTTGATATGTACACTATTATACTAAAAGAAAACAAACACATGTTCTTCAAAAGGATTTTATTTATATACAATCCTAGAATAACTAATTGTTTACAATGTGCTAGGTGAAAGCAAACTTCCACCATAGCCACCCAAACTTCTTGGTAACATAATTCTCCTTTTCACTACAAATGATGCACAAAAGGTAAGGGAAGTATGACAGCAGAATGAAAACATATTTTGGAACACTGACCATATCCCCAAATGATGATAAGATAAATAATTTTACAGGCTCCAATGATTTTGGAAAACTCAACTCCATATATAACCCCACAGGTTTGTTGGTGCAAGTTTGATCAGACCAGGGTCCTTCTCATGTTACCAAAAAAAGGTACCGAGTAGTCTAGAGCACTGGCATGTTCATCTCCTCTGAAGAGAAGAAGTCTCACTTGAAGTGCTGCTGAGACAAATAGATAGGGAAGGGAAAGGAAAAGACTTAGGAGGATTCACAGAACCTTCAAGATTCATCCTGATCTTGCGTAAGACATCTAACTACCAAACATATCTGAACTCATGTGTGCAATATATGAACCTACTTATGTTACGAACAAGCATTTCAACACAGATCTATCATGTGGAACTCATAAACAATAAAGAAGTATTGTAATGCATATGTAGAACACAAAAATACACAACATCTTTTGAAAATTTGGATCCTTCTTCATATTATCTCAAGATATTTCTTCATTTACAAAATCATAGACACAAAATAGTGCTCTGTTGCAAATTCTTGGTGCTAGAATCATGTCGCAAATCTCTTAGTCTCAGAACAGTATATAGATTACATTATAGACTCAGAACATGACTTGACTCAACTCAAAACAACCTAACAGAGAGGTAAAGATCGGACTGAACATAATCACAATTCAATCGAACACTAAACAAAAATGAACCCTTTTACAATCATGTTCATCCCTATATATAAGCTAGGTTATGTCTTATGTCTCGGCTTGCACGCTTTCTTGTTCTGTTGCAACCGCTTTTTCTTAGATGGCGTTGCGCTGTCCCTTTTCGCAACTGATTTCAGTTACGTCTTATTACTCTGTTGTCCAGATTCTTATTAATTTTGCGCAACTCATTCTTGGCCAAAATGTGCACAATTCCTTATCCCAAAAGCAAAGGGCCCAAGAGGATTCAACAAAAAACCTCGACTTTCCCTTGAGTCAAGTGCTCGGTTCTTTCGGAGCTTCCAGGAGAAACTATTGTATTCCCTTGTTCTCCTTTTCTTCTTTATTTTTCTCTTCTATTTGTTCTTTCTATTCTTTTACCTCTTCAAACAAAAGGCCCAAGTTTGGGACCAAATCCAAGGCTCATTTCTTCACTGGTTGGAAATTTCCAACTTTATCCTGTCACTTCCTAGAAAGGAGTGATGCCTCTGCTATGAACTGTTGGGTTGTCTCCGTAATACATCCCTTTGGTTTGGATGCAACCAACGAGTTCCACTCAGAAACTTATTTTGCATCAAATTTATGCATCTTCATGCACACTATCTGAATGATAGGCCAAAAGTCACACAGCTCCTTCTTTTCTATGGATTGTGCCTCAAACAGGGTGTTTAGTTCATTGTCTCCCTACTAGATTTGGTCGAACTTCTGTTGTTTCTCCAGTGGATCCATCATGGCCACAACTTATTCATTCAACTCCTTGATTTTGGTGCTCACATCGTCCAGGACCTGGTTGTGTCTATCGATGTTTCCCATCCAATCGATGTCTTCCCTGAAAATATTTGTGCACTCAACTATGTGCTTATGTAGTGTTGCTCGGGAATTGTTGCCTACCAATACTATCTTCTCCCTCTGCTCCTACATCTTTTGAGGTTGTTTCTCTTCTTATTGATGAGTTTGTCTCAACTGCATTTCTATATTCTCAACGTGAATGGTCAGTTGTGGCCATGCTCCTTGGAGTAGCTCAATCTGATGCTCCGACTCTCCTGCATCACTGGCTTTGGGAAGCTAGGGTGTGACCTTCCAAATCTTTGGCCAGGCTTGAGAAGGCCTTTCCTGCACTCTTTCCACTTTGCACTCAACTTGGATCTTTTCATGCACTTCTTGTGTCCTTCATGCTTGCGCAAGGAGCGCTTCATCCCTTACGTATTTGGAAGACCTCTCGAACTGCTGGAGCCTCTTCTCTAGTTGATCAGTGGATGCTCTAATCATTCCAACCAAGTGTGTTGCTGGACACTGTGCAAGGTCAGCGGGACATGGTGCTATTTCACTGGGTGCTCGTGTATGCAGAGGAATTCCACTGGGCATTGAGTGCTCCGAGGGAGTCTCTTCTTCCTCCTCCCCTACGAATGGTCCTGGCACCAGCCTTAATCTCAACGCTGACCACAAAATTTTCAGAACCTCTGTTCTGGCCAGGCAGAGTTGCAACAACTCTATGTACTACTGAGGGTTTTCCAGAACCATCTCCATCTGTTCCTGTGCGGATTTCGTGCTTTGCCTGATGTTGACTCTGGTTCCTTCTGAACCTCTAGTATATCCTGACCGTTTCTTGCATCTGCTTTCTGCGTTTCACTTTCTTGACCACCCTCAACCTTGGCCATTGAGGGGATGGGCTAGGTACTTTTAGCTTGCGGCTCCTCCATAGTTTGGGTGTCCTTTTTCGGCATAAAAGGCACAATCTGCTGGTCCTGGGTGTCATTTTCCGACACAAAAGGCACAATCAGTTGGTCTTGGGTGTCCGGGTTCGGACCAGTCAACTGTAGGATCTTCTTTGGTACTTTGGGGTTTGGACCAGAAACTTCTGGTCTTATCTCAGGAAACTCTTGGGTTGTTTCTGGGATTTATTTCTCTACTTTCTCTGGGGGATCGAGCTGCATTGGCTCTGAATCTCTGGTTTGGGGTGGACTAGTGGTTTCTAGGGGTGGCGACTAGGGTTGTGGTGATGGGGGGTGCTCAGTGATGATGGTGGATGGAGGGATGTCAGGATCATGGTCATCATGAATATGGATGATGGGGGTTGCTCTGATCGTTGAGAAGGTGTGGGGGATGACCAATGCAATGGGTTTGGGGTTCATAAATTTAATTGGTGAGAGCTTGGTTCTGAGCTTCTTCGCCACTAGTTTTGTGTTGAATGCAACACTCATGATATCGTTGACATCTGCAGTTGTCAACATGAATTTATCTGGCAGTGGATGGAACACCGACAATGTTATTTTCTTACGCTCCAATGGATGTGTCTCATCTTCCTCCTCAGAGTTCTACTATGCCGGATCTTCTTTCTTCTGTGGATCTAAGACTGCACTCGGTCCTACCCCTACCTATTTTCCTTTGTTTTTCAACAACTCACAAGGCAGAATATAGTGCATCCTCAACTCATGGGGTTTTCATTTAACTCCTGAACATGACATTACCTCTTTATTGAAGGCCTCCTTGTCTAGGTAGAATGGAAACATCCTCGATTGGAAATCCTCTCTGTTAACATGCCTTGGCCATACAAACGTATGATGTCGATTCATACTGAAAGCAATGTTCCTCGTGTTGCAGTTGAGAAGTTCTTGTGGAATGCATGGCCTCTGCGTTGCATCTATAATCCCATTGTACCACTTAGAGAATGCTACGATGTTAAAAGTTGTATTCTCTAAATCCATCCTCGACTGCTAGGGCTCAAACATCTTCTCAAGGTGCCCCTTGTCTGCTAGTACCGACGGTCTTCCCATAGGTGGCTTCCACTTGAACATCGTGAATTTTATCAATAGATATCCATAGGTGAAGGTGTCTCCCTTCTCCTAGTATTCCTTGCAATCCACTAGTAGTTCCTCCGGCGGGTAATTACACCAGTTGAATACAAAGCCATTGGCGCAAAAGTCTGCTACTGATAATGCATATAGTGTGCATCCTCCCTTGTAATATGACCTCATAAACTTGTTGGAAATGATGTAACAACCAGTCCTAACTCTCTCTTGTAGTATGGGGTCAATTTTTTTTGTGTGCCCCCCCTTTGAGTGTGGAATCTTTCATAGAGGCTGGGCTCTCTGTTTTTTCCATGCTTACTAGGACCCTGGAATACTTTTGAAATATCCTCGCCTTCGCGGGATAGTCCAATAAGTTGATGGATGTCTTCAACAATGATTGGGTATTGCCTATCCAACCAAAGACTTCGATCATGCAGCCTGTTGATTAGGAATTTGGTGCACCTCCCAACATCACCAGTGGTACTGAATACTGGCAGGTCTATGAGGTTCATGATAGTCAAGTTGAATAGGTTGATAAATTCCAATTTTTCCATGAATTACATGCCTCCCAACTCATATAGAGATACATCCCAGAAGACGTCGATGTTCATCTAGGGGAACAAGACTGTATCTGTTAAGTCAAGATCAAGGAGCTTGACCTGCTCCATATTCCCCTTAAGATCACCCACAACCTCGACTCAAGGATCGTAGGGCTCGTATGGTACTGCATCTTTATACATGGCGATTCGGCTTCCTGTGGCTCTCAACATTGTGGATTCTGAGTTATCACAACTTCTGTGGTGAGCTAAGGATTAAGGATCATGACTATGGGTTTCACTACTGCACATTATTTCTCGTTCTACAAAATTCATAAATTGCTAAGTTCTTTGCAAACAATGCATTCTACGACAATTTATCAGAGCCTTATACTCGGTCTTAGCTGCCAAGTTTAGCAATAAATGTTGTTCATCATGACCATATAGATGTGACTTGGATCTGAGTTGTCCGACAGGATGGGTTAACATGGTAAATTCTATCGGGCGATTCTGGCATTTACTTGTGCGAGTTGGATAGGGACATGGCTGGTTTCAGACCTTTCTATTTGATGGGTGGGAATCCCTATGTGAATAACCATGGAATCTTTGCATATCGTGACTTTGTGTCTTAACTAAATTTAGACGGGGTGTCGTAATGGAAATAAAGGCTGTGTCTAGACTGGGTTCGTGTGGCACATGGACTCAGATCATAGTCAGATTGGTTCTCCCTCCGACCAAAAATGGGTCCTCGTAATATTAATGAATTTAATTAATGGATTCTTTACACTTCTCATCCTACATTGTTGAGGCAGCCGTTCTACATCAACCAACACTTAAACAAAAAATGAACTATGTGTCGTTGTGCAACACTGTACACATCGACTTTATTAACTGAATTTGCAAAAAATTCAGTAAACTCAAATCTAACTATTATGCATGCTCATTCAGAATAGAGAAAGAGTCCTTTTAGCTCAGTCATGAGACATATAGGGTTTCAGGAGAGTGCCATTCACCCATCCTGGTCATAGCATACCATCCAGTTGTGCGAGTCTAACTTCTCCCAAGGGTCAGATCTCTGCAATTATAAATGGTCCCAACCAGTTCACGCGCAACTTCCCAGGATGATTTTGGTACCGACTGTCATAGAGAAGAACCTTATATCCTTCCACAAATACTTTAGTTTTAATGTGCTTATCATGCCAATATTTTTGTCTTTCTTTTTCAACCGACTGATGGAAGTTTTCTAAAAATCTGGTCTCCTCAAGTTCTTGTAAATTCATAAGTCTCTGTGCAACTGATTCCTCCTCTGACATATGTGTGATCTATGCAATGTACAAACTTGGAGTGATGAATTCTACAGGAACTATTGCCTATTTCCCATAAACTAGCTGGAACAGCGTGTACCAGTGGAGTTTCTTTGTGGTTGTCCTGTATGTCTGTAGTACTGCTGGAACTTTGTCATCCCAATCTTCCTGATTTGCACAACAGACTTTTGTTAACCCTCTCCAAAATCTTGTTGAATGCTTCTACTATTTCGTTGGCCTGCAGTTGGTAGGGGCTGATTTTGTGCTGTTGGATCATGAACTCTATTGTAAGCTTTTCTATAGTGCTACTAATAAAGTGAGCTCCCTGATCACTGGTTAGGCTCCTAGTACATCCAAATTGATTGATAATATTCTCAAAGATGAACCTAGCAGTAGTATTGATCAAACAATCTTGAACAACTGTTGCCTCAACCCAACGTGTAAGGTAGTCAATTGCAGCAATGATGTACCTCGCCTTTGAATGCTTAGCTGTGGGGTTGATCGGTCCAATGAAATCAACTACCCACTTCTCGAATACCTATAGATATTGAACTGGTTGAAGTGGTAATTCATCTCGTTGTGACAACTTACCCACTGATGCAGGGGCATCATTAGCAAAGCCCATGTGGAGGGACAAACACAGTTCCATAGCACACCTTTTTAACTAAAAGGAATCTAAAATTGGCGTTTCTTGTAGATCCCTTTTGAATATATGATTGAAGAAGAGCGAAATTATTGAAAGCTTAATGATCGCGAGAGATCTGGGAGTTTCAGTCTCATAATTTAATGTAACAGAGCTTGAACAATTGTTAGTGGTTACTTCAATAGAAGAGGTAGTAGGAGGGAACCCTAGGAACATTCCTGTATATGTAGATGCATTGTATTTCCAAATGAGGTTTTTGGAGGAGTATTGTTACTGCATAGGAGGTAGAATAGTTCTTTGATAAAGCTTTATAGATCTCAGACTTTGTTACAGTCTAGCCTGCACATATTGTAATCAGATTTTCATATTAATGAAAAAGACAACAGTTTTTCCTGCATATGATTGCTTATACGTTTATGTATTCCATGAATGTATGTTGTAGGTGTATGATAGATTTGATTTGCAGTAGGAATACATATTTATCTATCTTTGTTAAGTTTGAGATACAATTTTATATTCTTTAGGTTGTGCAAGGAGTGCACAACAGAACATTAGAGGTTCTGTAGCCGACACAAGGAGTGCACATATGAACTCTGTTGAGTCAGAAAAGAACGCACCAGGAGGGTGCACTAGAGTGATAACAATTAAAGGGTAACCTGAAGGTTGCTATATACCTTGGAGGATAAAATGTGAAGAGGAAGCACAAAGAGATAGAGTCCCTGAGAACTCTGTAGATCTCTTCCAGGTAGGCATTGAGTAGGTTCAAGTGTGCATAAAGAGAACTCTCTGTCGAGTTAAAGGAGAAGACTACCGAGAAGAAGACACCCATAGAGTTGTTGAATACTTTATAATCTTTGCAAGTGTGCATTGAGAAAAATTTGACGAGAAGGCACGAGAATCCCTTTGAGGAGTAAAGGGACTAAAACCTTAGAAATTGAGTAAGCTAAAGCTCAAGAGAGACAGTGCAAGGAGTGCACACAGAAGTGAACTTATTCCAATATTCACAAGCTCAGGAGGAGTAGTGCAAGTTTTCACACAGAGCGTAAGTGTGTGCCAGAGTCGAGGACAATATTCATTGTCAAATATCAGGAGGAAAAAAAAAATCAAAACCCTTTCAACCGGTTTCGCAGGAGAAGGTTCAAAGACCAAAAAAATTGAACACTTAGAAAACTTACCAAGTTTGGGAGAACAAAG
>JASDQU010302091.1:0-13817 GCA_032191745.1 Picea mariana
TGATTTGTCTCAAATCCTGATAAAATTTCTAGTTTTATTTAAATATATATATATATATATATATCACAAAAAAAAAATACAAAATACAAAATGAAGATATTAAATTGAAGATATATCACAAAAGGAGAACTAGGTTCTCGTGATTTGTGGACAGGAAGTGTATAATATTTTGATGAACAAACTCTTCAAATTTCAGCCCAACCCAGTACCCAGTTTTTGAGAAAATCAACATCATCACTTCCAACCATTTCTCTTATATCTTGAGATCCGTGCATTAGATGGCTTTGATTTTTGGTGTGAAAAAGTATTGGGACCATAGGAACCTACCCAAAAAATTCCAGCCGAATCCAATTTATATTTTGTGAGAAAATCATCTCGGAAGTTTGTTGTTACACGCGTGTATCACCCTGCAACAAAAATGATAATAAAAATATTTTGAATGCAATTCATATCACAATAATATGTTATCGTACGATGGCTAAGAGATCCAATTTGTTGGGTAGAGATCATGGGATCCACACCACTGTTTTTGCCACCTTCTTCTTCCATAGTCCACCAAATTAAACTTTAAAAATAAATTTCCCATTGCATGTCACCTTGCGTGGTCTAGTGGTAATGCATTGGAGTTGTTGATATAAATTTGTGAGTTCAAATCTTTCACCCTCCATTTTCGAGATTAACCCATTTTTGGGCAAATCCATAACCCACGTTAATGCACATCTTCCACCTTAGTACCATCCGCTACAATTTAAAAATAACAAATATAACAATTTAAAAATAATAAATAATAAATAAATAAAACTTTAAAACAAAATATTTCTAGTTTACTTAGTTTTTAAAATTTTCTAATTTATTTAGGAATAATCACACTTATAAAAAAAATCAAAAATCAAAAGAACAATAAAAATATAAAATTGCAAATGGACATTTCCTAAATCCTGAAAACAATATTAAAATAATGTTTTTACATTTGCGCTAATTGGGTTTCTTGAGTCACTTCAACAACAATCGACGAAAAAACTTGCGTGAAAGGGAAACATGTAAAACACACTTTGTTTTTGAATTTTATTTGATTGCATTCGTACTTATTCATGCATTTCATATTTTTCGAATCTCTCACAATTTTCATGCAAGATTAGTACTAAGATTTTATAGGTCCAAAGACGATCACATTTTGTTGCTTAAGTGATTTTCAAGAATCACAAAACTTTTGAAAAAAAAAAGAAAATATTTGTTGACTGCTTGAAGGAGTTGTTCCTCATCATAAACATCATGGTGTTTGTTGTTACACAACGACCATTCATAAAACCATTTTGCATCATGAATTATTTCTTCCCATTTCTCCTTCAAAGAAGATTGGTCATCCCTGTGTTGAAGCCCATCTTCCATTGAATTATCCTTCATGACTTTGCAGATGCCTATATTTTTGAGTTGCATACATCTTTTTATCTTTTTTAGTTCATTTTTCCTTGTCAATAAAACTATCCATCTCCCTTTCCATGACTCCATTGCCTTTCCATAAACATTGTTTCTACTGAGATCTTTCCTATAGTCCTACCAATTTTTTTTTATCAAAACTCGCATTGACTGATGTGGGATTCCTTAAGGCCCACCCTTCAACAAGTCTTGCCCCATCGACCTCAACACCTTATCTAGGATATAGAATAGAGTTCCTTTTGAGTACCTAGAGGCTTGCATGACTTAATGGAAAGTTTTCTCGCTGACAATCATGTGAATACATCACTGTCCCTTGATCGTCAGATCTTGCAAGTGGCTCGACATCAACAAATCTATTCTCACTTCGCAAGATGTACTTGGGTACCTTGGCACTCATTGACATCAATGGTGAGTTTCCCTCACATTGGTTAATGACATGCATCAATGGTGGGTAATCCAATGACTTCTCTTCATGCTCGACATTGACACATTCATTCGCATGGCTAGAATTGTACCATCGGGTTTGTAGCGGGTGAAGACTATGCATTTTTTCATGACTCCCTCAGTAGTTACAACAACATGACTTAAACTATATGAGAGTATTACAATTCCACCTTCATACTCCCTCTTTTCCATGATTCATCAACAATAGTTCAAATTCCTCCACTTCACATTCTCTAATCCAATAGTTACAATAGTTGCAACTACAACATTCGCAGTACGTTTTCATGATCCTACAATAGTGACATCTTCCATGCTCCAATAGATGCACAAACCATATTCCTATTGCATAGTTCATCAACATTTTGGGTAAGTGGAGGTATGTTATTTTCTAAACTTCAATCATGTAATTCCTCAACTACTAGCAATGAAAAATTTGGAAAATTAACTCACCAAGCTCCATTTCATTTTCACTTCTGTGACCCATGCCAAGTTGCATGTGGACATGCAACCAGATCAGTTGGGGGGTAGGGGGCTTTATTCACTATCATCGCTTCATTTTTCCACTACCATCATTCCATTTTTCGTCTGATTTACCATTTATGAACATTTCTTTTCCAACGATACTCTGTTGCACTTTGCTTCATAAGCATTGATATACATACGGGCATGATTCACAAATATGAAAAAGGGATTTCTCATACTCAATGATGTTTCCTTATGCACATTGATAGCTTATCTTTTCCAGTAAGTATATGGGTAAATTGTTATCATAACAACAAGAGAAAAAATAACGAAATGCATGGTGTTAACACACGAACCAACATTATTTATATTCATGGTTGTCACACAAGAGACAACCATAAGAAAATGTTAGTTGTTACTCATGACATTCCCATCATGGAAACATTCATTATCATCACTCAAAGCCGAAATTTAGATGCCAAAATTTCTTGAGAAGATCCATGCACAGTTGCATGCAGACATGCAACAAGTTCAGTTGGGGGGTATGTTGGGACTCAGAAATGTCGTATTTTCATCCACCTTTCCCTTCTTCATTCTTCAAATTTCATCGCCCCATTAACCTTTCATGATATCATTTTCATAAATATATTTGGGTTTCATATTATTATTTTCCACTTTATTCATTTTAGTATTAAAAATGAATTTATGATTAAATATTAGAAATTCTACATGTTTTTCATATATATCTCAAAAATGTGTGAGATTTGTAATGTGTAGGAATTAATACAAAAAGACTTCTCGAATATCTCCTCCACCATTTCAAGGAGATACTTATTCAAAGAATATTCTAAGGAGAAGATCATGGAGATTTGGTTCGCATATCTTATCCAAGATATATGAGAGATATGCGTGAGGATTTGAAGGGATTATATTTTGTAATAATGGGAAATTGGTTGAGAGAAAAGTGGATCTATAATTATGATATGCTTATCTTCTTTTCAAATCCCTCATGTATAAAAGAGAGTGCTCTCTCTTCATGAGGGAGTAGTCATTATGAGGAGAAAGTACTTAGTCATTTCTTGGATTAGTTTCCTAACTTCATTACTGTGTTTGTTGGACCTCGACCAAGTTTTCGAGAACCCTGGTTGTGTTTGACCATTTTTGGGACTTTGACAGGTGGGTCGAAGACGAAGCGCCCAGGCGAAGTGGGGATCGTGGGATCTCACCCCCTTTTTTGTGGGATTTTTGGGTTCAGAGCCTATGTAATGCGTATGGGATGTTGACCCATGTGTTTAACCATGCTTAGGCCCCATTTGTAAATGTATAAATAGTTAGCTAGGCATTGTAAGATGCATTAGATATAAGTTGGCTTTGTGAAATATATGTAAAGGTTTCTAAGTGCAAGTGATTGTAAGAAGGCTCTGTACATACTATGTGTTGAGAACTTGCAGGGTTAAGTGCAAGTGATTGTAAGAAGGCTCTGTGTCATGCCAAACTTGGGGAAGGAGGATCTGGCGAAGTGTGCACAAATATCCTGTCTTATGAAAAGTTGGTTTTGTGGCTCTGTGCATGTAAGCAGATTGAAAGAAGATAATAAAGAAGACGAAGAGTTGGTGGACGTAGCCCCACGCTGGGGGTGAACCACGTATATCCTGTGTTGTGATTACTTTGTGTTATTTATGTGATTTATGCTTAGTGTTGAATATTTATGTATGTTATATGCATTTGATTTAGTAGCTTAGTGCTTAATAACATGAATGAATGTTAGATCTGTTTGATGCTATGTGCTAAATGGTTAGATATGTGTAGATCTTGTTGAATACTGTGTTGTTATGTAATTAGGGTTTTTATCTATGATGTGAATAAGGGTCAAAGACTAATGAACATTAATTTCTAAGTGATCTGTTAAGTATTGTGATCACAGATCTGTGTCCCAACTAGGTTTTAGACACTTGATTCCTACAACCCCCCTGCCTCTACCTCGGGTGAGACTTCATCTATTTCGCAGGTGTTTCTGAAAGGGCTTGTAGTTAGGATTTTGTTGGTGCGTTGTTGAAGTGTTGAACCCTGGGTCTTCCCTTGTGCCAACAAATGTTTTCGTTGTCGGGACCTGAAACTGTGATTGCTGGGAACTCAGGAAAAGAGAAATCTCTTTGTGTATATCTGTTGTTGTAGTGTGCAATACTCTACTTGACTTGTGAAGGTCTATGCTAAGAAGAGAAGTATGATCTAAATAAAAGAGGTAAGATCTTAAAGCTTTGTCCTTTGATAAAGGTAAGATAAGTGGGAATTTTTGTCTCGAAATAATGGATCTAGGTATGTTTGATAGATTTCTTCCTAGTCTGAAAAATAGGGCACAACTAGAAGAAAGAATATGTGATATGAATAGACCTGATATAAATAGTGAAAGATGTGTTATTCCTATGCATAGAAATAATTTTTGGACTAACAAGTGGATGCAGGATCCTAGAAACAATTTTTTACAGGTCCATCACTGTGATCCCAGAGTGCAGTATAGGAAAGGTTGGGGATCATTTAAGAGAAAGAGAGGATTGACTCTTTTTTATAGTTGCAGAAGACTGGGACATATTGCTAAGGAATGCCCTGATAGAGGTCCTATTTTCCTTTTTTGTAAAGCTACTAGACATGAATTTTTAGATTTCCCTAGGATGATTTCTAAAGTTGAGAAGATGAACACGAAACAAGAAAACCATGAGGAAGGTCAAGAGACTAAGAATATACTAGAGAACCAGAAAGAATCAGAGGTTGTATTATTGCAGATGAAAGAAACAATGAATGATCACAGAGGCATCAGTTTACCAGAGATCTTAAAAGAGAGGCAGTGCATAGAAACAAGAATAGGAGACTTCGACATAGACTGTGTATTGGATGCAAAAACACAGGTGAACATTATGCCAGAAAGTACTTGGGAAATTTTGGGAAAGCCTGCTATGATTCCTTCATTGGGAGGAATAGGATTGTTTAAAGGAAAGATGATAACCCTATGTGGAAGACTTAATCATGTACCTATGAGTTCTCATGGAACATCGACAGAAGAAGAATTCGAGCTCATTAAGTTTTTTGAGAAAAACACTCCTTTTGCACTTTTGTTAGGAAGGACTTGGATTGAGAGAGATCAGATCTGAAGGAAAGAAGAAGAGGAAGCTATAGAAAAGAAAAAGAAAGAATTAAGGGATTTCATGGCTAGGAGAATAGCATGTTTAATAGAAGAATAGGAGGACAAGTCAAAGCAACTGAGGTCCAGAGACTTGGCTTTCGAAGTTGAAAGAATGCAATAAGGATTACAGAACTTATCCATGGAGAAGCGAAGAGCACCTACTCTAGAAACAATAAGAGAAGAAGTATTACCCTCGATCCCTATGAAAGACCCCCAGTAGTGAAATTTTACTATGCTAAGAAAAGATAACAACAATAATGGAAAGAGGAATCCAGAGGCACAGATCACTGGAAAGAAAGCAAGAAAGCTCAATAAGAAGAAAGAAAAGCTAGAAAAATTGTAGGAGGTTCTAGAGAGGACTTCACAGAAGGAATGCTTGCAGAACTTGAACCTCGCTGGAATAGCAGAACAACGTAGACTGGCACTTCACTATGGAGAAGAAATATGACCGTTGGAGGCATCTTGACCGTTAGAACGATGCTCCAGAACGGCTAGAAACATAGTTATTGTTGGAAATCTCGTCGTTGGAACATTGGGACGACACCATAATGGATGGAATTGTATTGATTGAGGCATTCCTGTACGTTGGAGTAGTTTGTTACAACATTATCTATTTAACCCGTCGAATGCCTTACCGAGGACACTTTTGCAAATTGTGATTATCCGAGCCCACAGATAACTAATTGATTTCGCGAAGTGCTTATTGAGACCTCACCACCCGTTCTACTTACCTTGAGTGTTTTTCCACCTATCCGAGACATTTGATCACGAGCATGCATGTCGGGCGACCTTAGCGTAGTAGAGAAATCCATCAAAGAGATTTTGATTGACCTCATGGCAGAGAAGGTCATGTCTGTAGGAGCACATGCCTCATCGAGGAGAGGATTGCAAGCCTCCCAATCGACTGCATGTCGATCTGGGCCATCCTGAACTATGACAGAGAAAAAAATCAAGCATCGCAATGACTTGGCGAATGAAAAGCTCATCCCATCGGTCCTGCCCGACTATATCCCGCCTCTTGCAGGCGCGGTTAGTCGTGATAGCATCCTGAGGGACTTCGAATATACACTAATCACTACGTACCTCCTGAAGGGGATATGCACAATTGGACCGCAGTTAGGATAGATTTTGACGCTAAAGATCAATGATTTGAACTTGGCAGACCGCAAGAATTATGGAATGCTTGCACCACATAAGTACTTGACAAAGACAATGGGGAAGAAGTCAAAGATAATCCCCTATCCATGGACCATGGACATCGCAAGATCAACAATCCTTAATGTGATGAAGATACCACAGTTCGAAAGACATCAAGAGGTTAACGTGTGCGTTAAAATCCTCATGTAGTGCTACCATGGCGGTTACCTGTGGTTGGATAGGCGCATCACTATAGATCCGGCATTGATCCACCATATCACTAGATTGAGCATACAAGGACCGAACCCTTACAATTTTTACCCAGGGAAGGTTGTAGATCACGCCCTAGTGTAGCGAATAAAGTAAACCTACGACAAGGTGGGGAAAGGAAAGCAGGGCTACAAGGTATCCTCCATCCAAAATGGAACAATGCACCTAGATTGCCAATTGATCATTGGTAAGCTTGTCAGGAAGAACAGACCAATGCAAGTCATGGGTTTCATCATTGACCTTGCAGGAAAGTGCGTCGAAGGGATGTAGATGAACTGGGCGAGCTACCTCACCAACCAGTTGGAGAAATATTGTCATCAAGCGCAAGACCAGGGCTACAAGTTTCTCTTCAGCTGGTTGTTGATTCTCATTGCCTTCATTGCTTGGGAGATGCCGGAGGGAGAAAATTTCTCTGAAGTGGAGCCATCCAAACAACTAGTCGCAAGGTTCATTACCATATGGTATTCGAGTGACATGGTGAAGCAATGACTGTCCAATGTGGTGTTCCACACCTATTACTTGCAGTTGAAGAGGGCCATTGAATCCTTCCCTCGAATGAATCTGAATACACTTCATAGGTTCATGTCAATAGCGAATTTCTATGCAGATAGGCACTTCATTTACATCACTGCGCATGGAGACAAAAAAAAGGAATAGATATAGTCCTGTTACCAACTCACCGAGGAAGATATGGAGGAAATAACTAATGAATGGCCTGCAAAATTTCTTGTACCAGTCGAACAGATAGAACTCTCTGACCCCGACCTCATCAAAAGTCATGTAGTCATTTCGGGAAGAGTATGATGGACCAAGGAGTAGAAATAAGAAAAATAAGGAAGAAGTACAAGAAATGCACAACGCATTAGAGGAGACTACACCAAATTCACCTGAAGGGGGAGGAGGTGACAAAGTATACAAAGAAGAGGACGAAGGGGAAGAATACAAGCATGAATAGGGTGATGTAACACCACCTAAAGATTCCCTTAAGGAGACAGAGACATCCAAGAAAAGAAAGGTTTATCCAAAGAAACCCTCAGCGTGGAAGAAGTCACGCACCAATAATCCCCACTTACAGACTATACTTATGGTGGATGATATTGACCTCATCATCATAGTTGTGTTAGATACTTCTGAGGACATTTTGTAGTGAGGCAAAGCCAAATAGGAGACAATGTATGACCGGATCGAGGTGGAGCTCAAAGGGGTACAACAGACTCTTTATTTGAGCCACGCAGTGTCTATGACATCGTTTTCATCAGGGGGCATAGAAGTAGGAGATGAGCCTGCCCAACTATGTAGAATAGTAGATGCGACAGAGGCTCACCTTTGTCGGGTCCAGGAACAAAAAGAGTAGGCATAGAGGCATTGAAGTAATCAAAGGAGTAATCCCTAGAGTAGTGTCGGGTTGCGAAGCAAGAGAAAGATGACCTCTAGGCGAAGTTTGCAGAGGCTAGAGCACAGATCCAGAAGGAAAATGAATAGTTGCTCGTGAAGCAGATTGGAGTTAAAGAGGCAGTCAATAGATAAATTTTCTCTGTGTCGGGCCTGTCATAGATGGAAGAGGAAACAACTGAGAGATAAGTGGGGAAGCTCACTGAATCCATTCAATAGCTACAAGAAAGAGTAGAAGAACTGGAATTGCAAGCAATGATGAGCACTCCGCGGGAAGTGAAAGGTCAGAGGGAAGAAACTAGCCAGAGCGCAGTTGGAAGAATCAAGGCATTGGCCTTAGAATGAAAGCAACTCAGCAATCTAAGTGCGCAAACCTATGAGCACCTTGCAGAGGACCCATAACTAAGGACATTGGAGTCACAACTACAGGAAGAAAAGAAACAAGCAACGATAGTACAAGCACAATTGAAGCCACTGTCAGTGGTCGAGAATATGAAAAGGTCACAAGAACAACACACAGTTCAACAATAGGTCCATGCCATCCAGAGTAAAGAAATGGAAGTTACCGAGAGACTTTAATCAATATAGGACAAAGCCTCCACATGTTTTGAGGAGATATAGGGACAAGGTTCACAGCTGGAACAAGTGGTCACCACAGTGGAACAACACTTGGAAGGACCTGTCACTGAGAAAGTCATTTAGGAGTTCACCACGAAGCAACAAGTCGAGGAAGCTAGAGCCAAGCTCAAGGCCTTCGAAGCAAAGTTTCCCAGATCAGAGTGACTTGGGATGAGTCACATGTGAGTGTTGGGGGCCTGTTGTCCCTAGACCAAGTTTTGGAGAACCTTGGTTGTGTTTGACCATTTTTGGGACTTCAATAGATAGGTAGAAGATGGAGGATCAGGTCAAAGCGGAGATCGCAGGATCTCGCCCCCTTTTATGGGATTTTTGGGTTCAGAGATTATTTAACAGGTACGGGATGTCGGCCCATGGGTTTACCCATGCTTAGGACCCATTTGTAAATGTATAAATAAGTAGCTAGGCATTGTAAGAGGCATCAAATCTAAGTTGGCTTTGTGCAAGATATGTAAAGGTTGCTAAGTGCAAGTGATTGTAAGAATTCTCCGTACATACTATGTGTTGAGAACTTGCAGGGTTAAGTGTAAGTGATTGTAAGAAGGCTTTGTGCCATGTCAAACTCGGGGAAGGAGGATCTAGGGAAGTGCACATAGATCTCATGTCCTATGTGGAGTTGGTTTTGTGGTTCTGTGCATGTAATAAGATTGAAAGAAGATAATAAAGAAGACTAAGAGTTGGTGGGCGTAGCCCCATGCTGGGGGTGAACCACGTATATCCCGTGTTGTTATTTCTTTGTGTTATTGATGGGATTTATGCTTAGTGATGAATATTTATGTATGTTATATGCATATGATGTAGTAGCTTAGTGCTTAATAACATGAATGAATTCTGGATCTGTTTGATGCTATGTGCTAAATGGTTAGGTATGCTTAGATCTTGTTGAATACTGCGTTGTTCTGTAATTAGGGCTTTTATCTGCGATGTGAATAGGGGTCAAATACTAATGAACGTTAATTTCTAAGTTCTCTGTTAAGTATTATGATCATAGATCTGTGTCCTAGATTGGTTTAAGACACTTGAGTCCTACAACCCCCCTACCTCTACCTCAGGTGAGACTTCATCTGCTTCATAGGTGTTGCTAAAAGGGCTGGTAGTTAGGGTTTTGTTGGTGCACTATTGAAGCATTGAACCTCGACTCTGCCCCTATGCCAATAATGTCATTTGATCATTGTGATGTAATTGATATTGATTTACTGTTAGTGTGATCTCACATATTTCTTCTTGTTTCTCTTCACATGTTGTTTTTCCTTTAATGCAATTTTCCATTTCAAGTTAATTTCATTTACGCAATTTCATTTCAGTCGTGTGTTTTAGCAATTCAATTCCAAGTTGTGTGTTTTAGCTTCCTGCATTATATTAATGATTCAATTACAGTTGTATATTTAACATTAGATTAGGTTAAATTAGCTTCAATCTTGCATATACTTTTCATGTGTTTCGTAAGCCTACGAACCTCAGATTGACAAATTAAATAGTTGGGAAAGTACCATAATACAATTAATACGACATTAGTTTGGATCAACATTTTAGTGTTGTTCATTTGAATGGAACAAATGATGTTCCATTTGTTACAATTGATGTTCCCTTTGTAGGTAGTGTCGTTCATTTGAACAGAACAACTGTCATTCCCTTTGTTACAATTGTTGTTCCCTTTGTAGGTAGTGTCGTTTATTTGAATGGAACAACTGCATAGCATAGGTTGCATCTCTGGAGGATGAGTTATTGAAAATGGAAGGTAAGAACCTACATAGGAAACAAGTAAAATGCTTATGCCAACGCCTACCTTTGGCTAATGCATAGAGGTTCTATAGGTGCATAGACTTTGATGACATTCTTGAATGAGAAGACGAATCCCTGGTTGATAAATTAATGTGAAACTAAGATTGTTTTTAGGACATATTTAGAGCTCAACATCCACCAGCTTAATCACTCTACTTCCTCGAGAGAGAGAATGAGTAGGTAGGAAGGCCTTGGGATTATTGTTTATCTCCATTTAGTTTTGTTGAGCACAAGAATACGCGCTATAATTCTTCACATTCGTGATGGTCAAATTCTATGTGTAGATACTAGATGTTGTGAGTCTTTTTTTTGGTGTGGGTTTGATGGGCATTGTTCCCTCAGTCAATGCTTCTCTTTGGCATCTGTTATCACATTCTTGGAAACCCATTCACCAAGAACCATACATAACCACAATGATCTTTCATTTTCTATTGAAAGAGAATCTTTCCAGTCTATCTCACTAATTCCTCTATCATATTCGCTCTATCATGCACATACAATAATGTTCTTATTTATTGATTGGTGCTCAATGAATTTTTCGAAACAATGGTATACATACTCATACTCATTAGACAGGGATATGTGCATGCATGGAGGTCACAGTTGATGATCACTTTGTTTTCTCAGTCTAGTGCAAAAACAATTTTGGTGAGTGATGCTTCAACTCTCTTGCTAGTGTCAGTTTCCTAGAAGAAGTAATTTGGGTCGGAGACAGTGAGAAAGACAATATATCAGTGATCAGAATTGATCTGGGAACTATGTACTCATGTGTAGGAGTGTGGAAGCATGATAGGGTGGAAATCATAGCCAATGATTAGTGGAATGGAACCCCATATGTCTCTTTTACTGATACAGAGCATCTCATCGGAGATGCCGCCAAGAACCAGATCACCATGAATCCCATCCACACCATATTCGATGAAAATAGGTTGATTGATAGAAGGTTATCTGATCCCTGCGTTAAGAGAGATGAGAAGTTATTTCTTTTTCTTTTCTTTTGAATTCAATATTCTATGAGATGTAAGAAAATTTTGATTGTGATATTACTTCCAGTAATGTATTTGAAGATATTTGTAACTTATTGTCAAATAATGCCTTCCCTATAAATTCCCCTTTGTGATCTATGCACGTTCTAGCATTGAAGGGATGATCGTAATTATTCATAGCATGGAAGACAAAGTCAATGTTGCATATTCACTTCTTGATTCATCACCAATTGCAAGGCGTAGAGGCAAACATTTCTGGATTGAGATTTGCATGGACCAACATGCACTTATATTTGTCTAACAACAATTGTTCCTGTAGGAGAAAGTCTTCCTTCCCTGAACGTTTTTCTTGTTTTATCTCCAGATTCTAAGACTACATGCATTTAAGATAGTGGTTGTGGTGTTGGCTCAGGAACAAACGAAGCATCGATAGTTGTTATTTCATTTTGTATCATTTTTTTTCCCTTAGGGATCATATCATTTTACATATAAAAGAGAATAATACAACACTTTATTTCAGTTGCTTTGTTTTGTTGTAAAAATAAAAATTGTAAAATACACACACACACACACACACACACACACACACACATTATATATATATATATATATATATAACACCATAAAAAAATAAAAATTTGAAAACAAATTATAAAAATCAAAACATTCTAAAACATCAAAAATTACAAATGGATTTCAATTATTCTTGAAAAAGATATCAAAATAATGTTTTTACATTTACACTAACTTGGTTTCTTGAGTCACTTCAACAACAATCGAAGATGGAACTTGCGCCAAAGGGAAACAGGTAAAATGAACTTTTTGAAATTTGATTTGCTCGCATTCGTACTCATTCCTGCATTTATATTTTTTGAAGATCTCACAATTTTGATGAAGGATTAGTACTAAGCCTTTACAGGTTTGAGGAAGATCCAATCTCATGCCGAAGTGATTTTCAAGAAAAACATAATTTTTCAGAAAAATATGCTTTGTTGACAGCTTGAAGGAGCTAATTTTCTTCACACATGTCATGACATTTGTCATTACACATAAATATTTCATAAAGCCATCCGCATCATGAATTGTTTACCCACATTTATCCTTCAAAGCACATTATTCATCCATTATGGAGTCCACCATTTCATTGCCTTATCTGTCATGAATTCACACATGCCTGCCTTTCTGAGTCACATACAATTTTCTCCATTTCCAATTCATATTTTTTCCTTATGAATAAAACTGTCCAGCTCCCTTTCCATGACTTCATTCCCTTGTTTTCCTTTCCATACAAATTTTTTCTACTAAGATATTTTCATCTATTGTTCTACCAATCATTTTTCACTAACTTGCGTTGATTGATGTGGGATTCCTTAAGGCCCACCTTTCAACAAGTCTTGCCCCATCGACCTCAATACCTTATCTGTGATATAAACTAGAGTCCTTATCATTACCTTGATTCTTTCATGCCTTAATGGCAATTTCTCTCACTGACAATCATGGGACTATGTCAATGTCCCTCAATTGTTAGATCTTGCAAGTGGCTCGACATCAACACATCTATTCGCACTTCACAAGATGTACTTAGGTACCTTGGAACTCATTGACATAAATGGTGAGTTTTCATCACATTGGTTGATGGCATTCATCAATGGATGGTAATCCAATGACTTATTTTCATGCTCGACATCGACACATTCATTCACATGACTAGAATTGTACCAACAGGTTTAGTAGTAGGTGAAGACTATACACTTTTTCATGACTCCATCAGCAGTTGCAACAACATTTTTCCAACCATATGAGAGTACCATAGTTACACTTTAATACTTCATCTTTTGATTCATACAACCAATCAACAGTTTAGATTCCTTCACTTCACATTCCATGATCTAGTCACAACGTAAACATTAGTCATATTTTTCTTGATCCAACAATATCTACATCCCTATTGCATAGTTCATCTACTTTTTGGGTAAGTGGAGATATGTTGTTTTCTACTCTTTAATCATGCCATTCCTTACATGCTAGAATGAATGAATTTGGAAAATTCCCTCACCATGTTCCATTGTCTTTCACCTTTTTGTACACATAAC
>JASDQU010302093.1:0-12069 GCA_032191745.1 Picea mariana
GGAACTCACTACTCCCTATAATCCTCAACAAAATGGTGTAGTTGAAAGGAAGAACAAAAAAATTATGGAAGTTGTGAAGACTATGATTCATGATCAAGATCTTCCTATGTGCTTATGGGCAAAAGCAACAATGGCAGTTGTTTATGTGCAGAACCGATTATCCCATAGCGCACTTGGGTTCAAGACCCAGAAAGAGATGTTCACTGGAAAGAAGCCAGAGGTAAGCCATATCAAAATATTTGGCTGCCCAGTCTTCATACACATTCCAAAAGAGAAGAGAAACAAGCTGGAACCCTCTGGAAAGAAGGGAATATTTGTGGGATATTGTGAGGTCTCCAAGGCCTTCAGAATCTATATACCAGGTCACAGCCACATTGAGATCAATAGGGACGTGACCTTTGATGAAGAAGCATCACTTAAGAAATCAAGAAGATTCTAGCTTGAAGAAGTATATGAAGAGGAACCAGTAATTCCCAGGATTACAGAATTCGTGAGGGAAGTTCCCAGAGCCGCAGAACCAGTGAGGGAAGTTGTAACTTCCCCTGATGAGGAAACTCTTGAAGACCATGATGTAACAGAAGTTCAAGAACCTCCTCAAATGACCGTCTCCCATAAAAGAAAGCTTGCTTGGGCAAGAGAGATTATTCAAGATGGAGAGAAGTATGGTGTTCCAGAAGGAACCTCGAGACAGGTGAAAAGACCAAAGCCATTATCCGGTTACACGGCTTTGATGTGTGATCTCCTAAATGAGGAGCCTACCTGCTTTGAAGAAGCCATTCAAAAGAAGGAATGGTCAGATGCCATGACAGAGGAATACCGATCCATAATAAAGAAAAATATATGGGAAATAGCTCCCAGACCAAAAGGTAAGGATGTGGTATCATCAAAATGGCTCTTCAAAATAAAACATGTTGCTGATGGAAGTATTGAGAAATATAAAGCAAGATTTGTCGCTCGTGGCTTTTCCCAGAAGGAAGGCATTGACTATGAAGAGACATTCGCTCTTGTGGCCAGATACACTTTGATCAGGACCATCATAGCTCTTGTAGCTAAGATGAAGTGGAAGCTGCACCAGATGGACGTGAAGATAGCTTTCCTAAACGGTGTCATCGAAGAGGAAGTGTATATAGAGCAACCTCATGGATTTGAGGTTGAAGACAGGAAGTCTCATGTCTGCAGATTGAAGAAATCCTTATACAGATTGAAGCAAGCTCCTAGAGCTTGGTATGGCCATATAGACAGTTTCTTGACGAGCTTAGGCTTTACCAAGAGTAAAGAAAACTCAGATATCTACTTCAAAATTATGGATAATGAGCCAGTAATCTTACTGCTATATGTGGATGACTTATTCTTAACTGGAGAAGAAAAGCTCATCGTTGAATGTAAAAGGAGAATTGCCTCTGAATTTGAAATGAAAGACCTTGGCCTAATGCATTATTTCTTAGGTCTTGAGGTATGGCAGAGTCTAGAGAGGATCTTCCTTAACCAATGGAAGTACACGGTTGAAATCTTAAAGAGATTCGACATGTTGGAATGCAAACCCATGAATACACCCATGAAAGCAAAGCTGAAGTTGTTGGTTGATACTTCGTTAGATTTGATTGATGCCACACTGTACAAACAGATTATTGGATCACTGATGTACTTGACAAACACCAAACCAGACATTTGTTTTTCTGTGAACACCTTGAGTCAGTTTCTGGTAGAGCCCAGACATGTTCACCTAGTGGCTGCAAAACATGTGATGAGGTACCTTAAAGGTACGATAGATTATGGTCTTAGTTATGATGGAGATCATAATTTCACATTGAGTGGATACACTAATTCAGATTGAGCAGGAAGCGTTGCTAACATAAAAAACACTTCCAGATGCTATTTCAGTTTGGGATCAACCATGATTTCATGGCAGAGTAGGAAGCAATCCAGTATTTCTCTCAACATAGCAGAAGCAAAGTACATTGCTGCATGTTCTACTAGTTGCGAAGCTATATGGCTTTGAAATTTGTTGACCATTCTATTTGATCTAGAGATGGAAGCAACCACGATCCTATGTGACAACTAGAGATGCATAAAGATGACAGAGAATCATGTATTCCATGACAGGTCAAAGCACATAGAGATTCGCTATCATTACATCTGTGACATGGTGCAGAGAGGAGCCTTGAAGCTCCTGTATGTTAGCACGGATGAACAGGTTGCTGATGTGTTGACCAAACCTCTATCTCATGTAAAGTTTGAACACTTTCGAGATAATATTGGTATAGTCCGAAAGGACCCTCCCTAAAAGGGGGAGTATATATGATTCCTTGCTTCTGACCTTGTTGTTAGATGTAAAGCAAGATGATTCTTTTCTTCTGACCTCCCAGTTAGACATAAAGCAAGATGATGTGTGTGATTCCTTGCTTCTGACCTCACTGTTAGACGTAAAGCAAGATGATTCCTTGCTTCTGACCTCGTTTTTAGATGTAAAGCAAGATGATTTGTGTGTTCCTTGCTTCTGACCTCGTTGTTAGACGTAAAGCAAGATGATTCCTTGCTTCTGACCTCGCTGTTAGACGTGAAGCAAGATGATGTGTGTGTTCCTTACTTCTGACCTCACTGTTATACGTAAGGCAAGATGATTCCTTGCTTCTGACCTAGTTGTTAGACATAAAGAAAGATGATGTATTCCTTGCTTCTGACCTAGTTGTTAGACGTAAAGCAAGATGATGTGTTCCTTGCTTCTGACCCAGTTGTTAGATGTAAAGCAAGATGATGTATACCTTTCTTCTAACCTAGTTGTTAGACGTAAAACAAGATGTGACTTGCACTGAGCTACGAGCTTAACAACTGTGACATAGAGCCAGTCTAGTATTATGATGGGCTAGCCTAGTGTTGTGATGAGGTATCATTTTTTATACTGATACATATTGATGCAGATGATGATGGCATTCTTTCGAGAATGACGACGTTGTTGATGAAGAAAACTTCCAATGATTTATAGATACGCCAACCAAGATGATATTGATGATGCTGTCCTCCTACCTGATGTTGTCCTCTCTCTCTCTCTCGCATGATGTTGAAGAATACCCTTCTTGTTAAGGGGGAGTGTTGAAATAATGTAATTGCAAAGAGTATTCTTATTATTATTGATATTTTATTCATAGGATCAATCCCCATTGTGGATTGATCATGTCGGATATTGTAATAGGACCAAATCCCCTTTTGTGGATTGGTCAAAAGACAATTGTAATAGGAAGAGTAAGAAGTCGGCCCCAACAGTTAATTAAGAGACCTAGAAAAAATAATAAAGGTGGGTTTACCCACCCAAATTGAGGAGTCGGCCCTACCAGTGAAGAGACACTTCACACATGCCAAAACTTGTATAAATAAAGGAGGCCAGTGCCTCATTTGATTATAACTCACTTGCTCAGTTTAAGAGACAAGTTCTGATTTGTTACCGGCAAAGGAGAGAGAGAGTGGCGCATATCTTGGAGAGGACTTTTTGTTTTAGCATAGAGATCTCTTGGCATTGTGTTGGCTATTTATATTAAGGAAGTTTTGTTGGGTTTTCTTCCCCTAGAGGGTTTCCCAGGATAAATGTTGTGTCTCTTGTGAATGTGTATTTCTTAGTGATCTTGTTCTTATGTTGTTGTTATCTATTGAAATGCAAAGAACTATAATAATGGCATAAACATTAACAGTTCCAAGGGAGGGAACAAGAAGAAAGGTGAAGGGAAGAAAGACATGAGCAAAGTCAAGTTCTTTGCTTGCGATCAATTTGGGCACTATGCTGGATAGTTCCCTAAAAATAAGAAGAAATAGGTTGCAACTTCAGCAGAGCTGGAGGAGTTTACTCACAGTTTCGAGAAGGTGTATTCTTTGACTGTTTGCCTCTCATCTAGAGCATATTCCACTTGTATTTGGTACATTGACAGAGGTGCCTCCTGCCATATGACAGGATTTTGTGAGTACTTTACAGAGTTTGCAGTGATTGGAGACCAAGAGGTGGTACTTGGAGATGATTCATTGGTTAGAGCAGTTGGGTGTGGGACAATATCATTTTAGAGGGAGTCTTTACCTCCCATGTTATTGAGAGATGTCCTATATGTTCCGGGACTGAAGAATAACTTGGTGTCAATTTCCACTATTGAGGATAGGGGGCATGCGATATTGTTCCATGATGGCTAGGTGCTCTTATATCCTAAGGGATCTCCAGTCACTTCAGCCAAAGTGATTGGTATTCGACATGAGAAGTTGTAAAAGCTCATGTTTCGGCCTTCGAGAGCATTGTTTCATGGCACCAACACCAGTGACCTTTGTGATTTATTTTATAGGAGGATAGCCCACTTGCATCATGGGACACTGAGGATCTTGAGAGAGATTGTGTCTGGAGTGCCAGAGTTCAGTACAGAGCACTAAGAGGTGTGCTCTTGGGAGGTACACCAAGACTGCTTTTCCAAGTAGTGATAATAGAGCAGCGGGTATCCTTGATCTGATTCATACTAATGTGTGTGGTCCTATGTCTTCTGCATCTTTGACTAGGTTCTTTAATTATGTCTCTTTCATTGATGAATTCTCACGAAAGTCTTGGATTTTCTTCATGAAGACTGTTAGCATTGTCATTTCTCTTTTTTAGTAAGGGTCGGTCTTAGTCGAGTCAAGGTCCACGTGTCAAAGCATGTGAGGCCAGGTACTGAACAATAGAGAAATTGAGGTCAGCAAGTGGCCGGTTGGCCCTTGTCACTAGGAAGGGATGTCAGAGTCAAAACATGTGTAAATGGTACGAGTCTGTTCCCAAAGAGTCGGGTACTATTAGAAAGGAAGTTTTACGTGCTGAGGGTTGAGGAAAGTTGTTAAATAGAAGTCACGTCGGCAAGTGCAATGACCAACATCAGCTCATTATGAGGGATGAAAGAATAAAAAATCACAGTGCTCATATCCCATATGATTTGCAACCGTTATCAGTTGTACTTTACATGCCCCGAAGTGTACTTGTTGCATGGATGTGCTACAAAAAATATTCAGTGTGCTTTGAAACATCTAGTCACCATGAATTCAGTGTTCCCTGGAATGATTCCACCTCCCACCCGCTCTATTATAAAATATGGATGTTCTACATGCATTCTATTCACTAGTCAAGCTTATGCATTGTTTGTATTTCTTCTCGCAAGCTCAGGTTGATCAAGATTGTTTCCTTTGGCCCGTGCCAAATCCACTGCGCGTAGGAAAAATACACGTTGCACTATGGAAACCTCCCAAAACATAAGGAGGGGCACGCAAAGTGGCAGAAGCACTGGGCCCGAGCCCCAAAAATTGACGTTGATCAACAAAGATCTGGAGGTCAGGATGTCCTTTGAATAGTTCAGGTGCATGGCCTCTTGCAGTAAAATCCAAGGATTTAATATGAGACAGGTCGAGCAGTTCACCCTCAGTTTCGATGGTTGATGCGTGGTAATTGCGGGTGTCACTATCCATGTAACAGAAGAAACCTTGTCAACCGCGACGAAGATCCCTCTGCACGGTGAAATATGGTTTAAAGGCATGCCCTTAGATGCGCAATTCTATGAAGACTTCATCAAGAGAAATTGTTTAGATGGGAAAGTCGGGATAGGTGTTCCAAGTAGATATCTGCAGGAACCTTTTCGGAAGCTACTTGGAGTAATCAAGAAATATTTCACCGGTGAGGGGAGGTTTGACCGAATACATTCGCATCACATTATATTTTTGATGCACTTCACAAGAAGGAGACTATTAAACCTACCCTTTTTCTTACACCAGAACCTCCAAGAGATGGAAAACAATGCCTAGGCTAAAGAAGATCAATTGAAAAGGAAATTTTCTCATGTATCACTGATTAAATTGCTGGTAGTTGAGGAATTAAGATGGTTGGGAAGAAACTGAGATTCATTCTTTCTCACAATGGGCATCCCCAAAGATCCAAAATGAGATTTCCCTCTACTCGCGGAAAGGGTAATATCACACCGTGCAGAGGCTGAAGTGGGAGAGGCCGTGTAGGAAGGAAAGACGTTGGAATCCCTATCCCCCCAACATTAACTGCCCCGGAGAAGGGGCAGGCCAAAGGAGAACAAGGAAGCCAGGGAAATTTGAGTCCGAAGTGAACCATGCACAAATTCAATCGCCGAAGAATTACTTATGCGCACCATTCGGCTGGAACCTATCGAAGGTACAAATCAAGAAAGCCGGAGTAGAACGAGGAAGATAGATGTCGAAGGCACATATGTTCATGAGCCATCTCAGCAGTTGAAATAATCACAACTCGCTATCGTCGAGCTTTACTAGGAAAAAAGGGAACTAAGACAACAGTTAGCAGCAAAGACCCTTGAGGTGTCAACATCACAAGGTCACGAAGGAAATGTGATGTGGCTCAAGAGATAGCTCAGGGAAGCGTAGGATACAATCGTACAGCTGTGTGAAGCATAGAGGATGTTGGAAGAAAGGAATGTGAAGCATTTCAGAGAATGTGAAGCGGTCGGGGAGAAAGTCCGTGCAACTTTTACCAGTGCACAGAAGAAACATGATTAATTGGGTTCGTTCTTGTATTCTCAAATGTGGCATAGATTTTGACAGTTTTGAAGAAGGTGTCACCCTTAGACAATTTTGTCATTTTAGTAACGACAACGACAGTCAACAGTCACTCGCCACACACACACCCCAATAGATGAGAACGCGACAGAAAATCAAGGCCATTAGAGTGGATGGCGGGAGTCTGACAGAGCATTTGATCATTCAGATACCATGTCAAAGTAAGACATCGACACATCACTCTCCCCATGATGAGAACCTACTGATAACCAAACACCCATGGCAAAGACAAACGATTATGATGCGACCGAATACAGTTGGTTTCTATTCATGGAAGGGTGGCATACGAAAGGACATTTAATAGAAAACAGACAGTTTCCTAAATACTAGGGATAGTAGCTAGAGAGCAGGGTAGCCCAAGCTGCGCCCTAGCCTATATATATATATTTCTTTCGATGTAAGCCGGTTTGGTTGGAAAACTAGTGTAGACAGTGACTATTGAATGTAGTTTGAGCTCGATCAAAATTTAATGCAAAAGTCTTGAAGCTTTGATGAAAAGATTCTAATTGTATCAGTTGGAGGTATTGTTTCCTTTCTTTGTGTACATACTTCCTGTATTCTTTATTCATATATATTTCTGTCTGAATAGGAACGTAATTTTGAACCTGGGATTCGCTATGTAGCACCCTAGGATTCTATCCATTTAGACAAACCGTCTTTCCTCTAAGTTAACTCTGAATTCATCCTCAGCGGTGATCCGAGTTGCTTCATGTGTTTTTCCCCTCGCCACACACAACGATTTTAAACTGAAAATTGTTGCTTACTTAGCCTTTATCCTCTCAATTTCAGTTAACGAGTCATTTTTTTCTATTGTTTTCTTAAATCGACTCCATAGCCCAAGCTCTTACTCTCTTTCGCCAATAGAACCAGAACTTATTATTCAAAGGTGTTAAATCTAGCCAAAAGCTTAAATCCATATCCTATACCGATACAACATCTCCTGAGAGAGCCCTCTCCAAGTTCGAAAGGCTAGTTTCAGGTCTCAAAGTTGGTTTGTAGGTTGCCTCTGTCATTCGTTTCTCAGTTGAATGAAGTTTATAGAGAGCTAACATTCTGGTGCCGTTGCTGGGGATGGAATTGAATAAATTTTCCCTGGGAGAACGACTAAAGTTATAGTTTTGACCCCTGAGGATAACATAGGGAAAAACATCTATATTGGTTGAAACCTTTACCCTAGTGACTCCAGTCAAAAGACCAGTAAAACAAAGTAGTGTGATTCAGGAACCCTAGCTCTGAAAACAATCTATACCAAATAAAATCCTGACCCAAACCCTTTAGAGCCTGTGTGCGATCCCGAGAAGCTTCTGCGAAGGAATAGGGAGCAAGCGTCAGACCCTTTCTATTACCTGGAAAGAATCTTGTCCTTACCCAAAGACGACATACAAAGCATTGGTAACCTTGATTTTGATGCCCTATTTGAGCAAACCCTGTTCAATTCTAAGTGGGAAACCAGTTTGGACAATATATTTTTCGACTAGAAGAGGCTTCAAGCTCTGATACCTAAGAACATCCCCCAAAACCATAACCATCCTAGAGCCATGGCCACCATATTTCCCCCCCTCATTCTTCCAGCCCAACTGCATGATTTTCCCTAGAATTACAGCTAGAGGATCAAGCTCTACGATGCTGAAGGGAACATTTTAGGCCAAAAGCATCTAGATTGGTTCAATGATTTTGTCGACCTAGAGGAGGTAGACTATGCAGAAGCAAAAATGAGGTTGTTCGTGGAGATTCTTTTGGGGGAGGTGAGGAAGTGGTTCAAATCCCTCCCAACAACAAGCATTCAAGACTTCACTGCATTCAAAACATCTTTCATTACTATATGGGGAGACAAGAAGAAACCCTTGTAGTTGTTGATGTAGTACAATAACATGAAGAGGGCATTGGAGGAGACGGTGCAAGAATTATCAGCCCGTTTCATGAGGGTTTATAACTCAATTCCCACAGAAATCCAACCACCTCTCAGGGTCACACAGCTACAATATGTTGATTCCTTCGACAATGATTTCACCTTGTTGTTGAGAGAAAGAAGATCAGCAAATCTAGACGCCATGATGAGCAACACAATCTAAGTCGAGGTAAAACTGATAGTGTCAGGGAAGATCAAACCAATATTCAACAGAGGCGATAAGAAACCCCAAGGGGACGCACAACCATCGACATCTCGGTCCTCGGATGACAAATTCGAATTGATGATGAACATGATGGAGAAACTAATGGAAAGAATGTCCATGGAAAACAGACTTGCTTCCCGAGAACAACACAATCCCCAACCCAAAAATCAAACCCTCAGAAGGGGTCAGGTCCCTCAGATCAGACAGAGAAACTAGGGTGACCAGCAAACGAGGCATCCATTCCAAAATAATTACGCAGACGAGGATTTTGATCATATGTTCCAAGACCAAATGCATTTCTGCAATGACAAGGACGTGTGTGTGTTTTTGACGAAGGGAGAACATGATAAATACATGAGCAAGAATGACGATATTATGCTAGAGATAGACGACACACTCTTCTGGGAAACAAAAGAATTCAAGAAAGTTTATCACAACGCCATCATGCAATTTCAGAAACAATACAACCTCAGGAGAAAGAAGGCGCCTACCAAACCTCGGCAAACAAATCCCATAAGGAAACCTCTGGCGGATACCCCTTCCATAAGTCGCCCAAAGCCAGACAACCCAACCAAGGATGCGGCTAAAAAGGAAAAGTCAAAGGAGGAGACCCTGAAGAAAACGTCAGAGACAAGTCGAGAAATGCATGGCAAAGAGGTAGATAAGGTCTCTCCCCCTTTTAACTTCAATAATGAAATGGCCAAGATTAAAATCTCCGTCCCTTTCAACGAACTCATAAAGAAAGGTGAATATTGAGAGAAGATTATTAAAAAGCTAAAGATGGGGGGAAACCTCGACACTCTAAACGTCCAGGATGATCACCTTGCCATTTTTTTTGGTCCACACGTGGAGGAGACGGGCGACATTGAGGACGTCCCCCCATTCTATGTTAGTTTGAAGATTCATGACATGACATTGCATAATGCCATGCTAGATTCGAGCGCATCGCACAATCTCATTCCCAAATTAAAGTGATCATGGACAAGTTGGGTTTGGACATCACTAGACCCTATAAGGACCTTTTTTATTTAGATTCAAGGAAAGTCAAATGCTTGGGTCTGATCAAGGATCCGGTTGTGTCGCTGGCGCAAATACCCTCTAAAAGTATGGTTATGGATGTGGTCGTGGCCGATATACCCCCCAAATTTGGCATGTTATTATTCAGGTCATGGGCCGCAAAATTGAAGGGGACTCTATAGATGGACATGTCATATGCCACCATCCCTACCTCCAACAAAGAAAGACAGTTATATAGAGAAGCGTTGTTGAAATACATGGTGAGAAGTAAGACGCAACCGAATAGCCACCCCATCTACTCCGTCGATACTGACATCGACTCTTCCATTTTTTACAATGACCTGAGTTTCGAAGAGGAAGAATCAACAATTGTCATGACCGTTGACGACAAAATTGCACAAAGTGCAACAAAGTGCGCAGGCTCGAGGAACCGCGCGAAGAACGAGATATGGAACATGAGTTTGGATGAAGCCATCAGTAACGAAGGAGCATGGGTTGACGTGTGGATATGTCCTCCTAAGGTAGGTTCAAAACTTTTCTCATACAATATTTCTTTCGATTGTACAAATAACATGGCTGAGTAGGAGGTGTTGATTCTAGGTCTGAAAGTCTTGAAAGAATTGGGCACAAAGAGGATATCGGTTGGGGACTCCAAGCTAGTTATAAAACAAGTAAATGGCATATATAAATCCAAGCACCCCAGGCTGAGAGCATACAGGAACCTAGTCCTAGACCTCCTTGAAGAATTCCCGGAATATAATTTATCAACCATCCCGAACGGGAAAAATCATATTGTGGATGCCCTGGCTACCTCAACCTCAGTTTTTAAAATCCCCATTTTTCCAAACAGAAAGTATGAGATCGAAGTCAAACATAGGCAGGTGGTGCCTGATAATATCAAGTATTGGCAGGTGTTTGAGGACGACAAACAGATGGAGAGATTTCTCCTGATGAGCGACGAGTTCGCCAATAATAAAATTGATGATGAATGTTGCTACGACGAAGATGAAGGCGAAGATGCACATAGTAACAACGACACTCTCCAGAACCAGATAGTTGGGAGGGACATAATACAACTAAAGAAAAATGTCATCCCAAAAGGATTGGTTCCATTGGAAAAGTTATTTGATGAAAACGATGTGGCCAGAAACCCCAAGATCACTGCAAATGACGAAGATGTTGAGGATTGCAATATCGAGACCCAGGAAAATCCGAAGATGATAAAATTATCAAAGACGCTTAGTCCAAAGGTGAAACAAAACTATGTCAAGCTCATTAAGGATTTCCCTGATGTTTTCGCTTGGAGTTATGACAACTTGAAGGTTTATGACACTAAAGTGATTCATCTTGTCATTCCTCTCAAATAAGACCAGAAGCATTTCAAGCAAAAGATAAGACGGATAAATCCATTGATTTTGTCGCTAATCGACAAGGAGGTAAAGAAAATTTTCGAAGCCAAAATCATTGTTTCTTTGAGGTTTTCGAAATGGGTGGCCAACCTGGTGCTTATGAGGAAAAAGAGCGGCGAAATAAGATTATGCGTGGATTTTCGAAACTTGAACAAAGTATCCCTCAAAGACAACTACCCACTCCATAAGATAGACTACATCCTACAGAAGGTAGTTGGCTCCCAAAAGATGTCTATGCTGGATGGTTTTTCAGGTTATAATCAAATCTTGGTACACCCGAACAACCGGGAAAAGATGACTTTCACGACACCATGGGGGACGTTCATGTACGCAAAGATACCTTTTGACCTGATGAATGGGGGAGCCTTTCCAGAGGGCAATGGATATAGCATTCGTCGAGGAAAAGGACAAATTCATTGTAATCTATCTGGATGACATCACTGTATATTCTGATTCTGACGAACAACACCTCGAACACCTGAAGAGGGTCTTCCAGAAATGTAGGAGATTCAGCATATCGTTGAATCCAAGAAAGTCACATTTTGGGATGCAAGAAGGGAAGATTTCGGGGAACATCATCTCAAAGGAGGGTATTAATATAGATCCCAACAGGGTTGAAGGAATACTAAAAATTGGCACTCCCCGCAATAAGAAGGAGGTGCAATCCTTCCTGGGAAAAGTAAATTTCTTGAGAAGATTCATCCTAAACCTAGCGGAAATTATAAAACATATCACCTGCATGTTCAGAAAGGGGAACACGCTTAAGTGGAACCCGAAAGCCACGAAATCATTTGAAGATATCAAGGTAGTGCTAGCTAAAGCTCCTATGCTAGCCATCCCATACTTCACGAAAGACTTCATCTTGTTTTCATTCGCCTTAGAGCATACCATTGTTGACGTGATGTTACAGAAAGATGATCAGAACTTTAAGAAGCCTATAACCT
>JASDQU010302100.1:0-13816 GCA_032191745.1 Picea mariana
CATTTCATTTATGTTCTACATATTTTATATATCTGGTATCTTTCATTTAAGGCTTAATTAACACGTCGCGATTTCGCGATTTCGGAGATCGCATTTCATTGATGAAATACTTCTCGACAACACAATCCCCGAAATCCTGAAAAACGAAATCTTTAGTCTTAATCTATGATTAGCACAAATTAACCTTTTTCCAAAGCATGGTTAATGATAATCATTTTTTAAGGTTTCGTTCATGTTTCGATTTGCGTTCAATCAGTAAAATGTTTCGAATTTTCTTTAAAATCCAAAGGCGCTAAAATACAGCCATTTAAATAATGAATCACTGGTGATATGTGGTATTAATGCGTATCTCAGTAAAATATCTTCCGCATTAAATGCCTTGAATTCTTGTCAACTGCATCAATCCCATCACTGTTAAATGAATTAAAAGAGCATTTGAATGTCTGTGTTTTCATTTTATCAAGCACAAGAAACACTCAGCTAAGTTCATTCATTCTTTTTCTATGACAGGTTTTCAATTTAACGTAAAGTCATGGCACCGAAAAAGGCACCAAAGAAGAGTGAAGATACACAGGAAGGAGATATCATCTTCGACACTGCGCCACACGCTATAGAATCCATTAAATCTTGGACTCAAATCTCTGAATTTCTAGAATGTGAATTCAAGAATGCTCATCCTGATTCTAAGAATCACTATCGGGACATAGCATAATCAGAGCTTCATAAGATTGTTGCGCGCCTTCGGCTCGTGGCATACAATGATATGATCAGTTGGGCCCTGGAAAGGGTCAATTTCCCGACGAGGAGCATCTTAAATGATCAAGGAGTCATCGTCGACTCATTCAGGCCAGAACATATACAAGTAATATATAAACTCTTGCCAAATCCTAAACATACTTTTAATGCTGAGTTTTTAGCAGAGTTTCAGACGAAAGAATGCATTAAGGTAGACCGGACTTATCCTGATATAATTAGAGAATGGTGGAGGTGTCCATCAAAATTTAGAGCCGATACCCATGGGGTTTATGCTACAGCATCCTTGAATGAATACATGGTCTACGTAGCCATTATGCTATGTAGACTTTTCGGGAGAAAAGATCCCTGCCATTTTCATGCAGATTGGGTGCCCTTTTTAGAAAAAGCTTCAGAAGGGTATGCTTTTAACTAGAGTAAGATTTTTTTAGATAACCTAACACAAGAAATCTCAAACTACAAAGTTGCAAAATCAAAGGGACAACCAGTGGCCTTTTACATGTCAACATACATTATGGATGCAATCTGCGATGTGACTCATTTTCCCTTAATGAATTGGAGTTGGAACATAACCTGTCCAGAACCCATTCATGAATATCATTCTGCCCTTTGGGAAGAAAATGCTAAGGACGCATTTTATGAAATTTTTCATTTTGTTATAATTCATTTTGTTAAAATTTGGATGGAAAAATCCTGAACGCCCCCGTCAACGGGCGTTTTTTAAAACATTATATGGAATAATTGGTTTCTAGAACTCCCACTATATATACCATTTTGTTTAGTCTGGTTTATGTCTCTTTTAGAAATAAGGATACAAAATTCTTAATGTATCCAATTCCTTAAAAACCCTGATACTTTTCATATTGTTCTTTCACAGGTTTCTGGCTGATAGCCCGACAAGTAAAAGCAGCAAACGGACAACCTTAAAGCGGAAGATAAATTTGTCAAAAATAGGTGATAGATAAGATTTTCTGTTATTTCAAAAAGAGAACGAAAATGGTAAGGAAAAAGTGTGAGTACCAACAAAGTTTCTTTTGTGAAAAAGATTTTGTATCAAAAAGTGCGTTGATTATCTCGTAAGCTTGATAGGTTAAAAAAAAAATGTTTTCAAAATCTAGGCCTTAAGGGTTTCACTTAGAAATAGATAGGAGGTAAATAAAGTAAAAATCTTTAAGAGAGAGTTTCAAGAGTTAGGTTTAATTTATAGCCTTTGTTTTTTGACTTCCAGATCGTTCTACATCCCCTCTTTCTACCCTCAGTTCTGAATCAAGCTTCTTTTTCGGGTTTCCCATAGAGAGAGAAGAGATTACATCTTAACTTTGAAATTGAAAAGCAGTTCTTAATCGGTAAGACCAATCCTCATATTTCTTACTCTCCGACTAAACATGGTTATGCTTAGGCTGATCCTGACTCTCCTAGGTCTCTTAACAGTTTTTCTGAGGATTTAAGCTTGCTCAAAGGAAGACCCCCGAAATTAATCTTCCCCTTTTTCTCTGCAGACTAAGGTGTTTTGAAAGTTGAGAAAAGGTTGGTCTAGAGTAATCAAAATAGGTTGACAAACCTCCATTGCAATTTTTACACAGATACCACCCCTGGTATATTAAATATCACTGATTTCCCCCGCTTCGTATTCATAAAGTAAATATAAGACAGATGGTGAAAGGAAATTCATATTTGATTGCCCCCATCTAGTCCAAAAGACAATGAAAGGAAATTCATTTAAATGATTGCAATCGTCTAGTATAAAGAGACAGATAACTTCACTGGGGTACTGAACAGGCTCGCTGGCAGTGAAGCAATATCTAAGGTTAAATGTATAATTAGCATTCGAAGAGGTGAAAGAAAATTCAGTAAAAAGGGACAGATAACTTCACCGGGGTACTGAACAGGCTCGCTGGCAGTGAAGCAATATCTGAGATATCTATAAGGTTGTCATACTTAAATACCACTCTACTCTAGTTACCAATTTTTTTGAAACTGGATCTGCATCCCAAGTCAAGACAGGGCTCCCCAATTGAAAATATGAATTTTGGCTCGTTTGATGCAAGATGAAAGCCACAAATCTATTGAGTTTCCTAAGATTGTTTTCATCATCTTAATGCTAACGTATTTTCAGTAACGGGAAGGAGAAGATCATGAATGAGACTGCAACTGATTTTACAACAAATGTGAACTTAGAAAAGATTTTCAGAAATAAAAATGAAATCTCTTTTTTCCTATATATCCCCTTCCTTAGCAATTTCTGCAGGGATAAACCCTTGACCCCATTAACCCAATGAAGGCACTAAGTCTACATGTTCTCCTCATCCCACAAGGAGACGAGGTCCCCAGTTGGAGCCTATGTTGAAAAAATTCTTAAAATTTTTATCCCTAAGACCTAAACTTTCCTTTTTCGAGTTTTGGCTTTTCATAAAACGCAAGTTTCATTATCGTTCCCAAACGCACAGTACCGATTTCCCGAACAACTCAATTATTTAAATAATAAAAGGCAAAAAACCTAAAAGTATTATAAGAATCTTGACGCATTTTCTATAAAATTATCTTAATCATGATAAGCTTTAAACCTAATGGATTTAAGGTTAACTTTAAAGAGTTTTCGGGACTCGAGGTTTGTCGAAAACATATTTTTCAATACAAATTAAATCACGAACTCCCGATCCCCGATTTCCCGAAATAAAGAGAGTTAGCTAAAATGCTAATTAATTAATTCTCTAACGCAAAAAGTTAAGGCTTAAGTTAATCATTTCGCGATTCGGGGTTCAATGATAACACATCTCTTGTCAAAACGATCCCTGAAATCCCGAATCGCAAAATCCCGACCCATAATTTGCGTTAAATTGGACTAACTCTGTTTTGTCCTTAACCCTGATTAGTCAGTTAATTAAGTGAATTTAAGTCCTATTTTTTTTAACACGTCGCGATTTCGCAACTTCGGAAATCGGGATTCATCAATGACATACTTCTTGTCAAAATCATCCCCGAAATCCCGAAACGCTTAATATCAATCAATTACTTTGCTAAAACCTTTAAGGCTTAATTAACACGTCGCGATTTAGCGATTTCGAAGATCGGATTTCATTGATGACATACTTCTCGACAACACGATCCCCGAAATCCTGAAAAATGAAATCTTTAGTCTTAATCTATGATTAGCACAAATTAACCTTTTTCCAAAGCATGATTAATGAAAATCATTTTTTAAGGTTTCGTTCATGTTTCGATTTGCGATTGAGTAAAATGTTCCGAATTTTCTTTAAAATCCAAAGGCGCTAAAATATGGCCATTTAAATAATGAATCACTAGTGATACATGGTATTAATGCGTATCTCAGTAAAATATCTTCTGCATTAAATGCCTTGAATTCTTGTCAACTGCGTCAATCCCATCACTATTAAATGAATTAAAAGAGCATTTGAATGTCTGTGTTTTCATTTTATCAAGCACAAGAAACACTTAGCTAAGCTCATTCATTCCTTTTCTGTGACAAGTTTTCAATTTAACGTAAATTCATGGCACCGAAGAAGAGTGAAGATACACAGGAAGGAGATATCATCTCCGACACTACGCCACATGCTATAGACTCCATTAAATCTCGGACTCAAAACTCTGAATTTCTAGAATGTGAATTCAAGAATGCTCATCCTGATTCTGAGAATCACTATCGTGACATAGCAGAATCAGAGCTTCATAAGATTGTTGCGCACCTTCAGCTCATGGCATACAATGATATGATCAGTTGGGCCCTGGAAAAGGTTGATATCCCGACAAGGAGCATCTTAAACGATCAAGGAGTCATCGTCGACTCATTCAGGCCAAAACATATACAAGTAATGTATAAACTCTCACCAAATCTTAAACATACTTTTAATGCCGAGTTTTTAGCAGAGTTTTAGAGGAAAGAATGCATTGAGGTAGACTAGACTTATCCTGATATAATTAGAGAATGGTGGAGGTGTCCATCAAAATTTAGAGACCCATGGGGTTTATGCTACAGCATCCTTGAATGAATACATGGTCTATGTAGCCATTATGCTATGTAGACTTTTCGGGAGAAAAGATCCCTGCCATTTTCATGCAGATTGGGTGCCCTTTTTAGAAAAAGCTTCAGAAGGGTATGCTTTTAACTAGAGTAAGATTTTGTCGGATAACCTAACACAAGAAATCTCAAACTACAAAGTTGCAAAATCAAAGGGACAACCAGTGGCCTTTTACATGTCAGCATACATTATGGATGCAATCTGCTATGTGACTCATTTTCCCTTAATGAATTGGAGTTGGAACATAACCTGTCTAGAACCCATTCATGAATATCATTCTGCCCTTTGGGAAGAAAATGATAAGGACGCATTTTATGAAATTTTTCATTTTGTTATAATTCCGATGCATAAAATATTTTTTGGATGCAAACCCCCTCGCATTTCTGATACAGTCACAGAAAATCTTAAAGCAATAGCCAACTGGTTGATTGACGAGAATTTTTCTTACATTAGGGTTTATGGTTGTTCTATTCCCCCTCATGCACTCCCTAAATTCCTACTGGACAGATTGGTGTGTAGAGAGGTAGCCCACCAGATAGTAAAAGACAACATTGGATTAGAGCTAAAGGCAGCTCAGAAGAAGTCATGGCCAACCTTCCCTGTACATATCAGAAAATTTTCATTATTGAATCTAGGCCATTCTAAAGTAGAGGCTAAATCACTAGAAGAAGTAAAATTAGTAGATATTGAGCACAGAAAGCATGACCCCTATCAATTAGTAAGAAAACATTTGATGCATTGTAATTTAAAAGCCTTTGAGCACGAAATATTTGTTTATGATGACATATTCAAGGAGGTTAAATCCTATGAAGAGGTATTGAACAGAGTACAGACCCTGCCACCTGATTCACAGATTGGTTTCGCGTCATTCCAGAGCCATAGGCGAAGCTATTTACCCAAAAGTTTGCAAGGCGAAGCTATGACCCCACCTCCAGAGCAGGAAGGGCCTCCCCGAGGCTTTGAAACAAATATACAAGACAAAGAAAATATTAAAGGCAAGATGAAGGATACTGGAATACCTTCAAAAGACACAGAAATTTTCCAAACAAAAGAATCAGAGGCAGGGAAGAGAAAGGAGCTAGAAACATCCCCAGAAATCCCTAAGGATGTCCCAGAAAAGATAGGAGGAACAGCATCGACAAAATTTGGAAGTCCCATTACTTCCTTGACTCCATTGCAGTCCACTTATGGAAACCCCCACGAAGGAGCTCTATATGTCAGTGATCTAGAGCCAATTTCTAGAGTTGAGATTCCTTCATCGGATTATTCTTTCAGTAAAAAGAGAAGGAAAATCTTGAAACAAGAAATCCATCCAAGAGGAGATGGTATGGTTAAAAAGCATAGGGTCATTATAGATGGAAAGAAACTTAAAGATGGAGAATTTGCTACAGAGATAGCAGGCACGATGGGAGCCTTAGCGTCGGCAAATTTATATTCTGTGGGCAGTTTGACAACCATGTTGGAACAAAAAGACCAAATGAAGATCAGCTACAGGGTAAATTGAAAGAAACTGAGAGAAATATCAGTTGGGGAATAAAAAAGGGTCTAGAACAAGCTAGATTAAAAGAGATTCAAGAGATTCATAAAATGAAAGCAAGCTTAGAGGAAGCAAATCAGATAATACAGGTCACTCAGGCATAGGTCCTAAAGAAAGAAGAAGCAAATAAACAATTACGAGATAAAATTAGCACTATTGCAAATCAAGTGGTAGAGCTTGAAATTTTCCAGGATCAGGTATTGGGAATACATTTGAAGATAGAATAGGAACAACAGAAAGTGTTTTTAAATCTGGAAGTTGTCCAGAATTACTTTCAGGAAACAAATAAATCTTTGGATAATGTTCTCCAGAAAGAAAGAGAAGTGAAAACGGCCAGAACAACTTTCCAAAAAGCAGTAGCCCTTTCAACAAAGGAAGAGATCGGAAAGATTCATAAACTATCCATTTCAGAACAAGTTAAAGGAGATGTAATACTCAAAGTGTGGGAAGCAGACCTGGCTGAAAATGAAAGAATAACCAAAGATGTCAATGATAATTGTCAAGGGATTTTTGATCTCTTAGAAAAGACTTCATTGAATATTGGAAAAAATGATTGTCATGGGTTATTAGGCGAGATTAACATTGTCAAGCACCAGCTAAGGTTCAAGGAAGATTTGGAGGAAATGAAGGTAGAGATCCCAAAAATTAAGGTAATCAATATCTCTGAAATCGACAAGTGGATGGTGATACCAAACTTAAAGTTGCAAACTATTAAGTTCACAGGGAAGATAATAGAAGATCGTTTGCCTGAATTACAGAAAAGATTCTTCGTATTTGAGGCAAAAGAGATACCAAACGTTCCCAGAGTTTTGGTGAAATTTTTGGGAAAATGTGTTCATTGTCTTGAGGCAGAAGAAGGAAGTTCATCAACACAAACATAAAAGTACTCTTTTGAATATTTTCATCATTAGAAATTAGAAAAGAAATGTAAACGGTTTGACATGATTCATCTATATAACCGTAGTCTTAGGAAGTTGGTTAATCACCAACGGGAAAATATTTGATGATCATGTATAAATATATTTTGAGAGGACTGAGAAAGGGCTTTTGGTTTTTTGAGAGAGTCGATTGTATTAAAAGTTTTCCAATCTACTGTGATATACGATACAGACGAGATTATGAATCCTGCCAACTTGTAACTATGTGTTCTTTAACCTTGTTTACCATATTTTTCTATGTTTTCCTTTCAATGTCTTTCTAATGAATGATCAATTTGAATTTTATTTTATGCATCTTTTATAGTTTAGATTGATTTGGTTATCAAATTATTTACATCTTTTCAGTGATTTTAAGACCTGAGGATCATTTGAACCATGATATTTAACACTTCATTAGAAATCTCGTTTTCTTCTTTGTTTCTTGTTACAGTATCAGATTCTTTCTTGATTAAAGTCTCATATTTTTCAGTTGTATTTCTTTGTTATTTTACGATTCTCAAATTGTTCCAAGTCCAGGAAACGGCCTCAACTGTATTTATGTTATTATTTTGAATTTCGAAACTATTTTTTCTATTCTCATCTCTTAAAAAACCGAAGTATCAATTTATCAAATTCTTTCATAACTAAATAAAATTTTACTCCCCATGACTCTCCCAAATAACAGACAACCCAACATAGAACCTGGTCTCCAAGATCAAACCAGTATTGCTTTAAACCTATTTAATAGTATTATGTAAACAACGACTAACCAGGCTGAATTAGAACGTTCATGGGCTGCTATCAAGACAGATATTAGCATCCAAAAACAACGGGAAACTAGACAGAGACAGTTGAGAAACTGATTTTGCCTTACCCTTCTTTTTTATTCTTATCCTTTAATTACCTTTACCTTTACGGATGCCTTGACGGTATACTTTACAGCCTTATAAAGTATAAACTCAGGAACAACAGGTACCATGTTGCAAATACAAATCCTATTATGTAATGAAAAACACAAGTTTACCTCTAATACAATATGAGGGGTAACAACCAAAAAGAACATGTAGATGATGATTTCCTTGGTGAGAGAATCATGTCAATGTTGATGTTTGGGCAGCATCAGGAAAACATTCTCCCAGAGTGACCATGTTGGCTTGGTTGAAGACAATGGCCCAGGCGTAGTCTTTCTCCTTGGTCATATTGACTTAACAAGGAATAGTAAAGACTTGAGGTACATATGCATCGGGTTGTCATCCTCCCAGAGAGGCCATGTTGACTTGGCTAAGAAGGATGATGCATTCTACCAGAGTGGCCATGCTGACTTGGCTGAGGAGAATGGCCTAGAGCATTGACGTTCTCCAGCGATTAGCATCGGGCAGACATTTGTCCATATTGGCCATGCTAACTTGGTTGAGGAGGATACATTCACTCACAGTATTAGCCATGTTGACTTGGCTAGTGAGTGAATGGACCTAGCACAGTCTTCAAGACTAGAGGTGTTATCACATGCTTACTCCATGATGGAGTAATCAAAAGTGCATGTGATAAGTATACAACAACTGGGTGCATGTCGGAGTAGATAACATCAACCAGGCTCAAGGACAACTTTTCTAGAAGAGAAGAAATATCGAGAAGTACAAAAAGACCCATCTACACCATTGCAGAAGCCCTAGAAAGCATATTCAAGACCAAAAGAAGTTGGCCCCACCAGTGAAAAAGAAGACACTTGGACAAGTATAAATAAAGGCAGAGTCATTTCATTTTGACATCACGCAATTCTCTCCTCATCTAATGTGCACTAGGCAATGGCACAGTGGAAAAGAAGGGTGCATATTAGACTTGGTCTATTGTTTGGGGTGGTTGGTTTCTTTATCTTACGCGCTAGCTCTTGGAGGCACTAGGCTTGGGAAGGATACTCTTTGAATGGTATTTTGGCTATTTTGATGGTGATGTACTGGTAGTATCTTGGGTTGAATTGTTCTATAGAAAAGTTGTTGGGTTCTCCCAAGGTTGGGTTTCCCAAGGTGAAAATATTGTGTCTATTATGCATGGCTATCTCTCTATGATTTTGTTATTTCTGCTGCAATTCATTTCAGTTGAAATTTTTAGTGTGTAATTATTCTATGGTAACAGTGGCATTAAAATCTATTTGGAAAGCTCTGGAAATTAAAAAAGTCAATAGTCAATAGATCAACAATCTATCATTGCATCAAAACACTCTTCTACAGCCTAGTATGGTAGAGATGTTGTCATGTGGGTAATGCTTACATCATCATATGGTGTCAAAAAATGTTTGTAATAAATAATAATAGTAATACTATATATTAGTCAAATATAGATGCAAAGAGATAGATTTGATATGTACACATAATATAAAAACTATTTAGAGAGATGAAAAGAAAGATACAATATTTGCACATAAATATAATTACTTTAGATATGATATTTACATAGAAATATTATTATGTAAATATAAATATCTTAACAATAATCAAAACAATGATTTTACATATCCATATTTCAATAAGTTTGGAATTCTAAATTCTAGAGAGCTTAGTGAGATTACAACCACACTAGATAGATCTGAGGTTAAAATGGATCACTAATCAATCATAGGTTTACAATGGTGTTCTATATCTAAGAGGTCGCCCTAAAGTCCTAAATAATTAAGTAATCAATTTGTTCCTGGCCATCATGTGTTCCCTATCCCAATCTAGTCGGTGAAATGGTTGGCCCAAGACCTAAGAAGATGAATATTGTCAAAAGACAAGACTAAGTACATGTCACTTTGTCGTGATAAACACTGAGGCCAAAGCTAAATAGTTTATTGAAACTTTGGTAAATTCATTTGGAATGCTGTTTCCTATTTCATACTCTACATAACAAATCATTCATAATGCATTGAAGACAATAAATAACCCAAATTCACAAGGTTTCACCACCAATTCCAAGAATAGGATTTGAAATAAACAATTACACAATTATCATTGCTTTTGAATCCCTTTTTCGAATTCCATTTAATATCTAAATTGTTTGTTTTGCATTGGTGGTGCAAAATAAGACCCATGAGCAAAAGTGTTTACTAATAAATGTAATTCTTTTATATTATTTACACAAGAGCTCCCCTAATTGAATATTTCAATAAAAAAATTGTGTCTATAGTTAGTGGTAGATGTTCTCATTTATCTTATTTTTCTAAGTTGTTTGTGTAGCACGTATGTGCACACACAAACACACATATAATCTCAATTGATTAGCGTGAGTGGTCATTGAGGAGATCTCAAGGCTGACTATTTTTGTTGCATGCCTTAATCTATGCCCCTGCCAAGGTAGACATCATAATCAATTACAACAGGTTTGCATTGGGTGCCACCCACAAATATGTAAAAATAGTTTCAATGTGAAGTGCTCCTTGGATATTTGTATATTTTCTAGACATATAGTGTTTACTTTTGAAATGTCTATTATCTATGCTCCGGATACTAGAGAAATGAGTTTTTCCACCAACCAATGACTAAAATTTTTTTATCAAGATATTCAATTATGAGACCTCTTATATAAACAATATGTGTGTAACAACCGTGATGCAAATATCCAACAAAGATCAAGATAAGAATTATGAAACCTCTTATATAAACAATATCAAAGGGTTACATGTATATATGTGTAACAACCATCGTGTAAATCTCCACCTTTGTTGGACAATTTAATTTGTCTTTCTATGAAGGGTAAAATGGCCCTTGAAGGATTGTGAAAGTTTTGAATTCAATCTTCAGTAGCATGACCACAAATTGAGACCTTTGGGAAATCCAACAAAAAACTTCACCCTATTCACAAATGCTTATACATAGTAGATTGCTTCCAATAATTGTTCGGTGAAAATTTCCATAAATGAACTCTGTGTTATCCTTCATCTCCCTAGCGGATGGGTACCTATATCCCAATTGGATGAGTTCCACTAGTTAGAAATAGCTGGCTCATCTCCTCAGCGGATGGGTACCTCTATCCCAATTAGATGAGTTCCTTTAGTTAGAAATAGCGGGCTAACAAATGTAGTAATGGAGAAATGGCATCTATAGGAAATGAGGGATGCAATTCCAAGTTAATACTAAATCATGTGTCCCTCTGTATTCTACTTCATTTTATATGGCAACTAAGTGCACATCATTGGGTTGGAAAGTTTAATTTAGCATGTATCAATAATTCCAGTCTAGTAATTCAGATTTTAAATTTTATGTATAAAGTAAAGCAAAGCTGTCACGTTTCATTTGAAATTCGTTTTCAAAGTCGGGGATGATTTTAAGGATGGAAATTTATATTAAAATGTAGAAACATGGGCTAATCTTACTATTCTTTAATATGCAAAATGTAAAATGTTTAGCGATAGTTTTGTAAAAATATTCAAATTTCTAAGGATTTTATATACTTTCTATAAACTTTGGTGATTTTTAAGGTAAAATAATTTTATTCTATGGAATTTGAAGATGTGTATTGACAATGCCTACCACTAAAATCACACATGGTATAATTCAGCCCAAAATAATATTTTGAAAATAATCTCTTTGCATGGATGAGATGTACAACATTCATGCTTATAAATTTGATCTCTCTTCGTACAATAGATCCATCGATCTACATTGGTGTTCTTTACATTGGTGTTCTTTTCAGCCTCTAGACAGCTTGCTAGAAGCAAAGCTATTTGTATTTTATTGGAGATTTCTTGAAAAGACTGAATTTTAGCAATTTTGACTAGGGTAAAATATTGCTCATTTAGAATAAGTTTGAATTATAAGTTATAACATGTATAAAGTTTTTGTGTATGTCCCAAGGTACTTTTAAGAAAATTCTCGAGACGAGTTCTTTTGTTAAGTGATGCAAAGGTAAGAAACTGTTCAGCCCCATTTTATCTTTGATTTGGCTCTCTATCCAAAGTAGCCCTAAAAGTGTTGCAGCTTCTGTTCCAAGGTTTCGAGCACTTCAAAAGATACTTTCCTGCAACTGGCTCCTAGAAAAGGCATGAGAATTATATTTTCCTAAAAAGAGGCCGCAGGAGCCAACAGTTCAAAATGCAAAGTAAGCTGCATCTCAAGAATAGGCATAAGCAGCAACCTGAATTTCACTACAAACAGAAACATGTTATATGGAAGGAATTTACTTGAGCTTATAAAAGATGAACATTTATATCCAGAAATCACAATGACAATTTTCATACACTATCAAGTAATAGGTGATTCTATATTTCAGTTTCATGGAGTAAAGAATACAACAATATCACCCTCCATAATGTGGTAGACAATAGACGCAGCAATTAGAACTATAGACAGAGAGAGAGTAGAACTATAAACATAGAGCAATGCCACTTTACAAGGTAGATTTATATCTAACTTCCAAACTCTTAAAAGGAAGTAATGTAGCATTTGACTTTGGCATCTCAATTAGATAAGTACAATATCCACCTTCGTTCCTGCTATTCCAACTCTATGTGCTAGCACTATTGCCAGTGCCAGTGCTTTCAAACCCCTTGCTCCACCACTTTTGCAGAGCTTGTGTGAACATTAACTTTAACCAGTCCAATATGTAAGGTAAGTTGTGCCTGCAAAATGTAAGTTTATAAGAACACTACTTGAACAATATCATCAGGAAAAGATCGTGATATATCTATTCCAAATTTCATATCAACTTAATTCTGCCACAATAGCACATTATAAATTCATCATCAAAGATAATATCAATAAATGATAGAAGTGAAGTTTATCATAAGGATGTCTGCTTGCTTGGCCTCCCCCTCCTCTGTGTGATGTGTTGTAGGTGCATGTGTGTGAATAATAAACAGTCAGATATGCCGGGTTTAGTGTCAATCAGATATGTCATGTGCCGTGTTTAGTGTCAATCAGATATGTCATGTTTGGTGTCTTGGAACAGTTTCTACAACTTTAAAATATCATCTCTCTCCCTCTTTACTAAATATTCATGAATTTTATCGTATTATTTGCACTGTCAATTTTTTCCAAATTTCTGTAACTGAATTCAAACACAAACCAGGTAACTTATCCTAGGTCCGATTTTACTCCTATTTTGCAGATTTAATGTAGCAAAAATACGTTTCATTGGTAGATTAACCTATAAAATGGAAATAGAAATGGAGGGAAGGAAAACTGTGCCGCCAGGAAGCAATTTAATTACAAATTTAGATCTAATTTTATTATTTTATTTTTTTCCATTTGATAGTTGACTGAATTGAACTTACTAGTTTTTTTCCTTATATTTTGTAGATTGTTGCTGCAATTCGTTGGAGAAACACCAAGTCTACAAAATCTTGCAATTCGAATGCTATGTTTTATCACCCTCCTAGCTCCTGGTAAAAGATATCTTTAGAGGAAGGTGATACAGTTACAGACTGTTATCCACCAGGTTGCACAAGCTGGATTTCCTGAAGAGCCACCAAAGAATGAGCAAGCAATGCTCATACATGCAGAATTCAGTGATTCAGCAGGCCCTGAAAGGGCCCCTTTTCCCATATTTCCACTTTGTAATAAGTGTTCTAAGTATGAGAGAATGTAAAAGGCTATTGG
>JASDQU010302101.1:6632-17037 GCA_032191745.1 Picea mariana
CTTCATATTTTTAACTGGATTTCTTTTGATTTTGGAGTGGCTATTCCTCACACTAAAAACAATAACATAGAGCCTATACTTACTCAATTCGAACAATTTATATTTGTATTGTAAATATAAAGAGATAAGCATTTATGTTATATAATCAATTTCAAGACACATAGATTTTAGTCAAGTACTTAACTAATTTTAATAATGGGTGTTTTAATATATACTCATAACTTTAAATTTCACACAAATATAACTAATTATAATGGAGAGAATGGAGTAATAAGTGTTGCATTTAATTTTAAAATTATAGGTTATAAAATGTTTTATTTTTCCTTATGTAATTTTAGGTCAATCTCTCACGAACACAAGGTAAGTCAAGGGTTTTGAAACAGTGACTTCACATAATGGAGGGTTTTGAATGGGTGACTTCACATAATGGAGTGTCGGAGCTCTGAACATTTTTACATTTATTTTCAAGATCATAACAAGTTTTTCTAATGGATTCTCTTTTAGACATTATGATTCCAAAATAAATGACAATTAAAATTGTTGTCTAAGTATTTGCATCTAGAGTAGTGAGATGCTCTAGAACCTAATATGGGGATATGTTGAAGGTGTGATAAAAAAAAAATTATAAATAAAGTAAGCTTAATTAAAAAAATAACAATAATAAAAAAATAAAAAAATGAAATGAAATGAAATAATAATAATAATAATACACCTTAAGAAATTGAATCCCTTTCTTGATAGATTCTAGTTACAGTTTAACATAAATCTACCCTGATTATAAAATTAAACCTTTTAAAGATACTCACCATATAAAATTTAAGGATTAATTTTTTGTTTAAATTTAATTATCCTATTTTTAAATTTATCAATATTAACAATAATTTTAATTTTTTTTTAACAAAAGCAATACCATCAATAAAAAGGAAAAAARGAAAATATTAACCTAAACAACTATATTATTACCAATGCATTTATCTTCCAATAATTACTTAATTTATTAATATAAATTTGAAAATATAGGAAAACCACACTCTTTCTTAACATCAATTATAAAATATTCATTAACGTTAATTTGTATATTTCATCTTAATAATAATTTTTAAATRAACTCTTTTATTATAACACTATAGGAGAAAGAGAAATAATAACTATTTCTTCTTGTCTTTTGCMATCTTTTACATAGATGAATTAATAGCTAATTAATTATATATGCACGGGAACATGCATCAAGGATCAACTTTAAAAATAAAAATAAAAAATGCTTGACACTAGTTGCGGCCACTTCCAACGAATCGACATTATCTCGAGTCGAAGGAAGAGTTTGTGAAAAAGTGTCTCACATACCATCAAACACGTGACAAAATTAATCCAAAGCAATCAATATATATCTTCATTTTGGCTGTTTCTCCTTTGTATAACTTTATTAATAATTTAAAGGTCCCATTTATTTTGGACTTTTCCTCTCTTTTCTCCAACTTTTCTCATTTTGTAGACCCAGTGTTCTCTTTTACACATCTCCATCAACTTACATTGTTTCAGTGGAATATTTTATGGAAAAGATAATTATAAAAACAATGTTATAATAATGTTTCATCATTTGGATACAACAATCTTATACCAATCAGATTAACCCTTTCCAAAGGTTATCTTTTCCCTAGAGTACTATGGAGAAACTCCAATGATATGTAGTTTTATATATTGTATTCATCAATTTGTATAACTTTTTTCAACCCTTAACATCCTACTAGTAGCTATTTTGTCAACCTCTAAGACTTAGAGTTGTCTCTTATTCACTAGCTCACACATATACAACTTAACTTGTCTCTTTTACAAAACAATCTTGATGTGAAAAGTTGTTTAATCACCCATACTTTTAAGAGTCCTATTAGGCTTTTCCAAACACATTTGCAATCCATCATCCATCTTAGGTAGTGAAATGCTAAGATAATTCACCATTTGCAATCCATCATTCATCAAGCAAGGATGTTGCTCGGAAATGATGAGATAATTCACCCCATGTGACATTCAAAACCAAAATCATGTCAAACATATGAATCACAACCTCTTCCTAGGGAGTTGTACTTGGACCCTTCAAATCTTCGATCCCAGGACCGAATCCATCGTCACCCTAACGATTCCACTTTGCTTCAGATCTGCTACATGCTCGGCCCATCTGTGGCATATCCTTCGACCTTCGCTTACCCACGAACTCAACTAAACAGATAAGCATACCACCCCATGCCAAAATGGGATCATTGTGTCAGATCTCATTAACACAGTTTGTACTTGGACGAGGAGGCCCTATCTTTTCACCTACCAGTTGTTGCCTCCACTAATCACGACTCACGCTAGAGCTCCACGTGTACCCTCATGTGGCCATTGTGTGATGGATCTTGATCATATGAGGTATCATTAAACAAGGGGGGCTAGACCTTCTTTACCCTCCACCCTTAAGGTTCCAGGAGGTCTCCCTATGGCCTCGTTCGCCATTTTGTCTGACTCCATATTATTTTCTCTCAAAACGTGTAAGAAGTTTGGCTGTAAGGCCCTCATGGTTACACAGATTCTGTCTATAATCATTTTTAGGCTCAATTGTTTTGGCTCGTATCAGTGGATCATCATCCTTATGATTATCTTTGATTCAGCTACTACGTTCAGGTTGAGGATTTGTCATTGCTTTGCTAGTTGGATTCCTTTAAAAAGTGCATACGCCTCTGCTTTATTGTCGGTGTCGTTCTTGAGATTCTAGTAGTAGTCAAAAATTCTTTTTCCTCCAGGCTCGTACAGAACCCCCCCCTGCACCTGCCTCCCCTAGTAGCAGGAAATTAATTATGAGCAACGACAATTGTCCAATTAGTTGTCGATGGTTTCCAACATGTAGAATTGGGAAAGCATAAATGGTTTATGGTTTCATTATGCCTATTTATTGAGTTCTTGGGTAGAAGGTGTTAGTGTCGGAAGTCACTCCTGGATTGCTTGCAGGAGCAGAGCCCGACACCCATCAGTTTAATGTCACGATTGTTTTTTTTTAAGGGATGATCAAATGAAGATAAAGGCTCAAGGAGATATCACTCTAACTCAGGGGCTGGGTCTAGCATGTATGAGACGAAGAAGGTCTTGATCTAACTTCAACCAGTGGGTTGATTAAAGGGTGACTAGGTGGAAGACTTGGTAAGGAGGGTGAACAAACAGCTTTGGGCAACAGACTTACAGCAAATTGCAGAAGAAAGACTCTGAAAGCAACATCCTCTTGGTTCAGGGTCTCAAGAAACTGAAAGGGGACTTGACTGGATCCGCCAATTCCAAGTCACTCAGCGCTAGGAAAATCACAAGATCTGATTAGAAACGATGTAACTGCTATAGTGATCCATTACAACATCATCCTATAACAGCTACAACTCGACTGGATCCTCCGATTCCGAGTTGTTCTAACACAGTATAACAAAGACATAAAAGAAACTGGCATTCATAAGGCAAGAAGTCTCAAAAGTCTATACATAACCAGAGTATCAGTGCTTCATTAAAGTTTTACAATCGGGAGCTCTGCTCAACCATCGATACTTACAAAATACAAAAATTGAGTCTATATACTCAGGAAACTTCACCTCACAGAGGCGTGTAAAGTCACTCAAAGCCGGGTGTCCCTTCATTCAAACTCGTACTGATGTCTTCTTTTAAGCGGCATCTTAACTAAGCATGGCTCTTGTAAGGAGAGTATTGAGCCATTAAGTGTTGGGCTAGCGTGCGCAGACTTTTCTGTTGAGTCGAGGACTCTGGCATGGCTTCTCTGGGAAAATCGATACACGGGACCTCCTCGGGCAGACGGCTTGCCAGAACCTCCATTCCCTCACTTAATGAATGAGAGGAAGTCTCAACCACCCGCGCATGCCGTCATTTACTCCAAGCGAGAAACAGTAAGGAGATCGGATCCGATGGCGCCTGGAGGTCGCGATGATCCCCTCTGCAACTGAACTCGGCACCTCGGGCCTTCTTTATGCAACCCTTTCCTCTCCCCAAGTGACCATGGGCTATGACCATATGCTTTCGGCACTCGCGAATATGAAAGGGCTAGCCTTTGCTGATTGAAATCACAATGAGCGATATGCCGAGAAGGCTTAATCTGGCACCATGTGTCCTTCTAGATCTGACGGTTCTTACTTCTCCTGGCAATGCCATGGGCCCGGGCCCGAGATTCTCCCGGCACCTCGCACCTCGGAAAATAACGAAGCTGCTTTTTGCGTGTTGGAGTCGCGATGGGCGAAGCGCTGAGATGGCTCTACTCGCTGCCAGGTGTCCCTTCTGGATGAACGGTTGAGATCTTCTCGGCAAGACTGTGGGCCCGAGTCCCGGATGCCCTTGGCACTTCGCGTCTCACGGCTAGGAAGAGGTAGACCTTCTGTTTCAAAGTCACGAAGGGCGAGGAGGCGAGGGGTCCAATAGCGCACCACGTGTCCCTCTGGATGGACGGTTGAGATCTTCTCGGCAATGCTGTGGGCCCGAGTCCCGGATGCCCTCGGCACTTCACGTCTCACAGCTGGGAGGAGGTAGACCTTCTGTTTCAAAGTCACGAAGGGCGAGGAGGCGAGGGGTCCAATCGTGCACCACGTGTCCCTCTGGATGTACGGCTGAGATCTTCTCGGCAATACTGTATAGCTCTTTTTATTGTTGGCTCCATCCACATGTAACCGTCGGCTAAGTATTAAGTGCTAGCGCCTCTCGCAACTCGCGACCTCGCGAGTTGGAGTGTCAAACCTAGGCACTCTCTCTCCACAAAATCCCGAGAGGCGATGGCTCTTTTCTTTTCCATAATTCTCGCGACTCGCGATCTCGCGTGACCAAAGGATACGGTCCACCCTCCGAACTCACGAACCCCGAGTTCAAGAAATGAACCTCCGCATCAACTGATCGCGATCAACGGCCCTCATTACTTCGCGAGTTCTCCACAAAGACTTCTGACCGTTCACCCCTTTAACAACTTCTGCGCTAAACTTGGCGTGACTCGGCTGAGTGCAATTACCCGCCAACCGTTGATTTGTTTCGCAAAAAAGACCTTGGATGTTGCCGAAGACACTTTGCCCACTCGCTTGACCTGCTACTTGGAAAAACAGGGATTCTCCTGTGCTACGCTTGATTATTTCGTGCAACTTGCAGACCTGAATGCTCTCGAACCCATGACAAGAATTATCGCTAACAGAAGGAATAGAGACGGAGTTCTTAACTTATTATTATGCTGCTGAAATTTCTCTAGAACATTTTATGCTATTGAATACTCCAATTGAGAGCCAGATTTACAACCATATTTTTAAAGTTCTTTTATCTTTTCATAGAAGGATATTAAATAATATCCCCAAAAATTATTAATTTTTTTTAATCAATCATGAAATGAAAATCATCTTATATTATTGTAATTGAAAGGCTAATAATTCTTATAACCCGTCAATATTTAATTTTTTTAAATAAAGACATGAAATTAGAGGAAATGGTAAGTGGTAGTGGTAATTTTCATTATATTTGCAATCAATGTATGCTAACTTTTCACATACGTACAACGATACCATGTCAAGACTAGTCTCAATTATTAGTAGTGATACTACTTACAACATGATCATTGATTTCACTGAGATAAGGATCATTGAATCTTCTTCACTCTGTACCTCCCAGAAAGTAATGGTATCAATGACTATTCCTCACTAAGATAGGGATTTCATTAAGTGGAAAAGACAATTACTAGTATATGGAAATTAATGATTTTGCAAAAGTAAGAAAGCAAAATGAACATTGCATAAAATGTGTTTAAACCCTTGATGAATGTTTGTCTCCTTTTTTGGATTTGAACATGTATGAGAAGTACAACCATGATTTTCTAGTTTTTTGTATAGGTTCCTTGATCACAACATATGAAAGATCAGTAAAACATATTATTTAAGTTATAATTTATTCCTCAACAAGTGCAACTACTGTCCCCTATTCTCTTATTTTCTCTTTAGATATTAACTTCTTCATTTTTTTTAAACGTTATTAATCTTAGAGGACTAGTTGTGGTCTTTAAATTTCTTAATAATTTGTAGCAATGATAAATAAGTGTTGCGAAAGAATATGTAAATTCCAATCATTTAGTCTTGAGTATCTATAAAATTATGTTGAAGCATAAGTAAGAAGAACATGTTATTTCAAGTGATTTTTTTTTCAATATTTATTTTGGAAATAATTTCTCTTGGGAAGAAATGTGGGGAAAACAACTAATATGTGGATTTAGAGCATCGTAACCTGCAATAGAAAGTTTTTATCCTAGTTGCAACCTACAAATATTGCCACCAACCCTAATAGATCCACAACCTATAATCACTATTATTGTACTCAAATCCCCCTTGGTTGAGCTAGCATGATTGTTTTGGTATTTTTCTAAAACAAATTGATAATTTGAGGTCAAATACTCCATCGATGCCCTCAGTATGGACACAAATTCGAATCCCGAGGATAATGCCTTCATTTATCTAATTAGATCCTCAAAACCACTTGGTGAGAAGCGTCCATTGAAGAATGGGTTCACCAAAAGGCAAAAGCCATCCCTGAGCTAGACATTTTGTCTTCAAAACCAAAAAGGAAAGCCATTCTTTTGCTTAAGAAATGTTTAATTGGAAATTTCACAAGCCTTTTTCCAAGTCCTTGAGTAGTCTAGGAATGGATTATAGAGCATTGGAATGTTTAAGTTAAAATATCTAGTTTTTATTAAGCTAGAGGTTTCTTTCCTTTTTTATTTATTAGCAAGGAGGAGAGAGATCTAATCTTTAGATTCGGTCCATATTTCATGGGTTTCATTGGGTCCATGACCATCCCACTATGCACTCCCCTAAAACTTATAATTCCATTCCTTTTCAAAAATCCTGAAGAAATATTATCTTCCCTCTTCCTTGCTAACAAGGGGAATGAAATCAAGTTGAGAGTGAAGAGACAAATAGGTGGAATCAAATATTCTCTTGGGATATCAGCTAAATATAGAATCTACCTTGTTTAATTAGGGGAGAGCTCTCCAAAAGCGAGAATTATGTTTTGTTTCTACTTTTTTCTATGCAAGTAATTTTTCAGAATTTATTCTTGTACTCATGAAACAGTAAACTCAAGTTACTATAGAAAACATTGTTGGACTCCTCCCTTTCATCTTTTTGATGGGAGGAGGAAATCTCTACAAGATAGATTCATCCTCAAATCTTAGGATTGTAGTCTGTGTAGTCTTGCTATTTAGCTTTGCTACAACATTTTCCAATATAATATTTCTGAGTTTCAGATTTTTTWAAAAATGGTGTCACTTGACCTATTTTACAAGTAGAGTTGTTAATAATTCTTAAAATAATATTTTGTGGATCTTGTGTTTGATAGAGTAAGAACATGATTCTACATATGTTCCATGGAACCTCATTTTCTAGTATATTATGAATCTCATTCATATGATAAGTGGAACATAATACCAAGAAGAAAATAGCATCTAGTCCACTACAATTGTTCATGATTTCTAACAACTAGAAGTTCTAACTTCTTCCAATAGAAATTTAGCTCAAATTTATATTAGGATATAATTTTTTTTACATCTTCTTTCATAGCATAGGCCCAGTCCTTAAAATGACTGATAATAAGCGTAGTAAAAAAAGTATTGATCAAATAATAACTTCCTTACAGGTCTCTGAGGACCATAACATCAAAAAGAAAAACTACAAGATTACATATATGTATCAAATAAAAACCCATCCAAAAAATTGAAAGAGTTGTCTCAAAGTACCAGTAATGAGGTATATCAATAAAGGACAAGGTAATTCATGGGACCTGCACCCCCAGAGTCTCGTTTGTAATATGAAATTATGCCATCAGGGTCATGAAGAGCTTGTTTTGATAGTTGATCTGCCTCCTTGTTGAAATCCCTGAATATGTGTTGGAAGCTAATGTCTTGAAATTTTTTAATTAATTCCTTTGTTCTATACTTCCATCCTTCAATGGCGATACCCTAGAGCCTTCCTCTATTATTGAGTCATTCTATAATTACCTTTGAGTCTCTTGGTGCTTGAAGTTTTGGAAGGGCTAGATGATTAGCTAGAGTAAGAGTTGCCCAGATTCCCAAGAGTTTTTCCTTCATATTTGTACCTTCCCCATAGTTGAAATGCCATCTATAAACTGTTGAAAATGGAGTTTTGATTACCCCCTGCTACACAAAGTTTTTTTTCCAACTGAGCTTCTCCATCAAAAAAAGCAATGGAAAAAACAACATATTGTGTGATCAAACAAGCTCTTATAGGGATAAGTTTTTGAATTGATGGATGCTTATTGAAGAGACCCAGAGTCTTGATAACCATAGTGTGAATTGAAGGAGAAATATTCTCCAAATTAGTTTTGTTTCTTTCGATCCAAATAAACCAACATATAAGTGTTGCAAGAGTAGGAGAGACAGATTTATCCTTAGTCCATAAATTAAAACAGTCATATAGTGTAAATCCTTCCCAATTTCTTTTAATCTTCTGAATAATTTTAATTCTTTCCTAGACCAAATTTGTGAAATTGCACTATAGGAGTAGATGGTTAATATCCTTAGAGCTTTTTTTACATAAGATATAGAGGCTTGGTCCATCCCATCCTTTTTGCTGCAATATGTCCCATGTTAGTATTTGTTTTCAATCGCCAGCCAGATAAATAGTTTGATCTTGAGTTGTAGGTAAAACCTTATCAATTTAAACAATGGATATCAAATTTTTATTGAGTATAAAAATGGTTGTGGTGAAAAGATAAGTGATCCTTCCATATAGAATAGAATAGTCTATAATATAATATAGTTTCTCCAATTTGTTACAATTTCGACATTCTTTTACGATCATATGACTAGGTCAAATATAATCTCCAATGTATGGTGAAATATAAAGGTCAACAATGGTATCTTATGTAATTGTGTCATCCTTGTATTCCACTTTATAATGTATGATGTTTTTGATCGGCTATTGTTAAAACCGTAATTGTTCATCATTAAATTATGTCAATTTACTTAAATACTTACAACATTTTATTATTAAAATTTCAATTTTTCCTCATTAAAATTCATTCTATCAAATTACCTAAACAAGAAACCCTTACTACACAATTAGAATGATCCCACAAAAAACACAAAATTATCCTTGTACATTTACCTTGATGGTGTTTGGAATAATTCTCAAATTCCAAAGTCAATCAGTCCATTGTATTCAATGATTTCGGCATGGTATTCAATTCTATATATAAAGCATAGGTTCATAACATGTTTCCTAGTTTGCATTCTTATTGTTATTATATTAGTAATGGGTTTTTCGTTGTTTTATTATTATGGGCATGAAAACCAACATTTTAATTAAAGCTTTAATAGTTTCATATAATTTTCCAACTTGCATTTGCATTTATGTTTTTTTTTTCAATTTTTAAGTTTGAGTTTTTATTTGGATTCATATTAAGTTAAGCGGATTCGAACTTAGGGAATGAGAGGTTTGAAACTTAGTAAATGGGATATGTAGGAAGCAAGATGAATTAATGGTAAGTTTCAAGTTACCATTAATTCCAAACATTAAATGCTTAATGTTTCTAGATGCAAAGCTCATAGTCCATAACTCGTCGTGGTAGATTTGGTGTCTTTAGTGAGATGCCAACTACCCTCCACTTCCACTTTGTCATTTACATGTCGCTTGCCAGCACTATAAGCATATTTGCTATAGAAGTTGTTCCCTCATCGTTTCTCTTCTTCCGTTGATTACCCTCCTCGTTCCTCTTCTTCCTCGTGGTTGATTACACCTGAACATTGGTCCTATTCCCATGAACATCCTTTAGTTGTCTAATAAATTAGCTAGCCTCCCACCTACATATGTGCCAACCTTCCACCTGCAAAACAATATGTGTCAGCCTCCCACTTGCAATATGTCAAGAAGATTATGATCTTTATGCAATGGCTCGTTGTCACCCCGCAAGAATAATCATAGTTGTGAACTCTACTCCATGCATTGTGTTATTCTCATTTTTACCTCACTGTGAACTCTGCTCCAATGCTACAGTTTGTTTAGTTCGTTCATCAGGATATGATTTTTGTGTAATTGTTCAGGAGTTTATCAGTTATTGTTGTAGGTTGTTGCAACGGATGAACAATAGGGAGAAACATATAAACAATAGAGAATAATATATCTTCATCGAAGAATATATAATCTACATTAGATAGATGGACAACCTTGAGATGGACAACCTTGAGATGGTCAACCTTGAGGATATATTTTGGTAAATTCTTACTCCCTAGTATACCTTATATTCAAAATTACTAAATTGTTTCTTCTTATATTGTTTTGAATGCAAGGTAAAAAACATTAAACACAATAGTTTGAATATACATGGCTTTCTCTTTGCAATAAATTTC
>JASDQU010302102.1:0-13733 GCA_032191745.1 Picea mariana
AAACTATGAAGATGAAGGATCTATTGTATGTACCTGCTTTGAAGAAGAATCTCCTTTCTATCACAACTTTAGTTGAAAAAGGATTCAAAATTTCTTTCATTAATGGTGAAGTCCTCATGTGGCCTAGAGAAAAATCTATCGATGATGCCATAGTGATTAGGGTACAAGAAGGAGGCTTCTACAAGTTAAAAGGACATTCTATTTCAGCATTAGTACATAGTACAATTAATCCAAGTGAACTATGGAATAGGAGGTTTGATCATATACATTACAAATCCCTATCGATCATGAGAAATATGGTGACAGGTTTGCTAGAAATCCAAGTGGAACATGAAGGGATATGCAAGGGATGCACACAAGGAAAGAACGTGAAGAAACTATTTCCAAGTAGTGATAGCAAAGCTAAGGGAGTCTTGGAAGTTATACGTTTATACATGTGGGGACCGATGTCATATGCTTCACTTAGCAGGTATGTATACTATGTTTCATTTATTGATGATTTCTCACATAAAACTTGGATTTAATTTTTGAAGGCTAAAAATGAAGTGTTCAACAAGTTCAAAGAGTTCAAGGCACTTTTTGAAAACTTGTCTGAGAAGAAGATAAATATTTTGAGATCAAGGTGAATTCACATTAGATGAATTCAAGTCATTCTGTAAGGAAGATGGGATTAAGAGGGAGCTCTCTACTCCCTACAATCCTCAATAGAACGGTATGGTAGAAATAAAGAACTGTACAATCATGGAAGTAGTGAAGGACATGATTCATGATCAAGATTTACTAATGCATCTATGGGAAGAAGCAACTAGAACTGCTGTATATGTGCAGAACATAAGTCCTCACAGAGTACTTGGTAACAAGACACCATAAGAGATATTTATAGGTGAAAAGATAGAGGTTAGCGACCTGAGGATATTTGGATGTCCAATATATGTGCATGTACCCAAGGACAAGAGATCGAAGTTGGACCCTTCATGCAAAAAGGGTATATTCGTTGGATACAATGAGACATCGAAGGAATAACGAGTTTACATCCCTGGTCACCAATAGATTGAGACTAGTAGAGATGTCACCTTCGATGAGGATGAAGCTTTCAATAAATCAAGACAACATCATTTAGATGAAGTTCATGATGAGGAGCCTGAATCTCCTAGAGTTACAAATACATATGTAGGTGATGATTTTGTACTAGAAGATCATGATATGGAAGAACCAAAGATGCCTACAGACTCATATCAAGATATGAATACCAAGAAGAGAAGACCAGCTTGAGCTCGAGAGATTATTCAAGACATAGAGAAGTATGGTGCTCCAGATGGATCCTTCAGAGAAAGAAAGTGGCCACAACCTTACTCTAGCTATGTGGCATTTCTAAGTGACATCATTGATGTTGAGCCTACCAGTTATGAAGAGGCTACGAAGAAGAAAGAATGGAATGATGCCATGGTTGAAGAGTACCGATTCATTGTAAAGAATAATGTTTGGGATGTGGTTCCTGTTAGCGCTCTGTAAGCTTCATTCAACTGAGAAAATAAATGACAGAGGCAACCTACAAACCAAATTTGAGGCCGAAAACTAGCCTTTCCAACCTGGAGAGGGCTCTCTTTGAGACTTCGTCTCTATATAGATTATGGATTTAAACTTTCGGCTAGATTTAACACTTTTATACAATATTTATGGTTTTATTGGCAAAAGAAAAGCAAGACCTTGGGCTATGGAGTCAATTTAAGAAAACGATAGAAACAAATGACTTAGTGAATGAACTTGAGAGGATAAAGTCTAAGTAAGCAACAATCTTTCAGTTAAAAATCGTTGTGTGTGGTGGGAGAAAAACACATGAAGCAACTTGGAGCACCACTGGGGATGAATTCAGAGTTCTCTTAGAAGAAACATAGTCGTCTAAATGGTGCGAATCTAGAGCACTGTGCGGTGAATTCTAGATTCAAATCACGTTCCGATTTAGAAAAAATACAGATATTAATATAAAGAAGATAGGAAAGCACGTACGCAAAGAGAGAGTACAATATATCAAATTGCTACCATTAGAATCTTTTCGTCAAAGTTTCAGGACCTTTGCATTAAGTTTCAATTGAGCTTGAAAGCTACATTCAATAGTCACTATCTACACTATTTTTCCAATCAACCCTCTTTACATCAAAATGAACCCCTTATATAGAAAAATAATGGCACATTTGGTTGTTAGGGTCAAAATACCACCTCCTAGAATCATGGATCTGAAAACCCAACTTTGCCAAATCATAATCATAACTAAAATATTATTTACAATCATTGATCATGATCATAATTCGACCATATGGCTATGATAATTCATCATGTGCACTTATGGACACTCTGTCACCCCTGCATAGCAAGCCTTCTACGCAACAGTAACCTATAGCAAAAGATGCAACGGATTGCATAGCAAACTAGGAAAATAGGCGTTAAAGATGACATCATATCTCACGAATAAAAACAATTTTTCAAAAATGAGAGAGGTTTTTGTAGGTAAGATTGTTATAAAGAAAAACTCTCTCAGTTTCATGAAATTCATCTCCAGTAGGCCGGAATACGTGTCGCAAAAACATGTCTCAAACAAGAAATCATGAAAGTTGAAAAATAGGGCTTAAAGATTCGTTTGAATCTCCCAATCCGTGACACCTTTTGCAAATATGAGAGGTTTTTATTATTTGGTTTGTCCTCGACAAAAAAATCTCATGGATTTTCAAAATTCTTCTCCATTTGGTTAGAAATGGATCTTGAAGTTTACCACTAAAACAAACATTTACACAGCGCACCCTATATCTTGTGCACAGGAAAATCCTCTGCGCGATGTCATCCTCTGTGCGACGAAATCCTCTACACGACGACATCTTATGAGTGACAAAATCCTCTACGTGACAACATCCTCTATGCGAGGACATATTCTACACGACAACAACCTTTGTGTGACAACATCTTCTGCGCGATGACATCTTTTGTGTGACGATGTCTTATACGCGAATACATCCTCTGTGCGACGACATATTCTGCAGAAAGACATGTTCTAAACGATGGTGTCTTCTGCGCGATGACGTCTCATGCACGACAACATCCTCTGGGTGATGACATCTTCTGCGCAACAACGTCTTATGTGCGACAATATCCTCTGCGCAACGAAATCCTCTGCGCACCGTGCAAGAAATGAACGCAACAAAATCCTTTGCACAATAAACTTGCAGCATGATTATGATTTTGAAGTTTGCAATGATACCAATGACATGGAGTGTCATGGTTGTTCCTTCTCTAACCTCATGAAAGGTGATGATGAAACATAATACCTTTTTACATGATATTCACCCTAACTTATGACTCATCTAGGAATGCCTTGATTTTCCAAATATCGTGTCATGACTTTGAAAACTTTGGACAAACCTCTAACTCTAGCTATGAAAATTATGGTTCTAACAAATGGCTCCAATGGGGATGCTATGCTCCCTGTGAGGTAGAAAAGAACAATAAACCAGGTGCCTTATCCATTAGGTTGTTCCCGAACCATTGAAAACTCTTCTTTGACCTGTTACCTGTATCCGTTGAAAACCCAAAAATGTATATGCTCCAAACTGAAATCTAGAAACTAAGCTGAAAATGAAACTGCAGATTGCTGAAAGAAATGCTCGTAGAACCAATCTTATTCATACTACTACCTACACTAAGCTAATCTATGAGATATTTGATTAGGTGAAATAAAAAATCCAGTGCAACCATGCAAGTGTCTTGTCCATGGGTTGAATTCCTTGCGTATCTTTGATCAATATTGAAGGGGAAAACTCTCTCAATGGAAACTCATAAAATTCAATATTGACCAAATTTAAAAACTTAGGTCCATTCATTGTTTCCAAACGTGTTGCAAAAGGATCTTGAAAATAAGGAAAACTGATTTCAGGAGATTGCACAAGACTGTCATATTGTATCATCCCTCCAACTACATTTCTGCTTCCATAAATCTCAAACTGATGGCTATCATGAAGGGGCTGGAGATATGTATTAAATTGTTGCAATAAAACCCCCGATGGAAAGAAGGACATGGATGATTTGGGAAAAAACTCATCATCATCTACATTTTCAGATTCATCTTTGACCAATGGATGCAATTTTGAACTAATAAAACCTTCCATATAACAAGCAATAGGGTCACTAAACACATGAGAAGCTTGCTGCAATTTCTTGTCAATTTTTTCCCATGAATTAGTGTGATTCTGCATCAGCACACATTCCTCTGATTCAATGATGATCTTTAAATTTTATTTCAACAATTTAAATGAAGTAAAGCATAAAGGTAAAGAATATCCTTCAGCTGATTCAATACTTTCTTCATATTCTTCTTTCTAACTGTGATATGTAGGCTGATTGCGCTCATTACACTGCTAAAAAGAAACATTTTCTGCTAGAGAACATGCATCTGGCTATTCTAGGAAGTCAACATCATAATAATCATCATATTCATCATATATAGGCAAATCAAGAACATCTACAATGTCATCTAACAAGAAAAAGATTGGTCCATCAACTTGCTCTTCAACAAGCTGTTTTGCAAATTCATTTTCTTGACTGTCTACAAATGAATACATAAAACAATCATCCCTCTGCTTATCATGAGATGGATCAGAAGCTAAATTAGCACCTTCTTTTTCAATAAGTGGAATATAATCCTTTTCAAAATCATCAACATTTAAAGCTTCAAGAAGACATATGATATTATTAATCCTCTGCTCAAGATTCAAATCAATTGTTTTTTGTTCATATTCACTTTCATGTTCTTTAGCATCCAAATCCTCATTTCAAATCTATTTACATGCTTGAATATTGTGTTGAATCTCCTGAGCATCATTAAAAATTTGTTGTAAGGACTTAGATCATCTTTCCATCAGAAGGAAAGACAAACCAGGATAAAAGGCTGTTGCATAATGGAGCATGGAAGTAGCTTCAGTGGGTTGAATTTCGTTAGGTAGTTTATAATAAAGACTAGAAAAACTCATGATGAAATTTGATATGGTTTCATATTCCATTCTTCTCATGGCATAACCATTTGAAAGGAGTAGATCCCATGACTTTCCAAATGTGTTGGAAAAGGATCTTAAAAATAAAGAACACTGATTTCAGGAGAAAACTGTCATCTTGTATCATCCCTCCAACTACATTTTTGCTTCATAAATCTCAATATGATGGCTATGTTGGCACAAGGGCAGACCCAGTGTTCAACGCTACAACAACGCACCAAAAAAACCCTAACTACCAGCCCTTTCGGCAACACCTGCGAAGCAGATGAAGTCTCACCCGAGGTAGAGATAGGGGTGGTTGTGGGACTCAGGTGTCTGCAACCTTAGCTGGGACACATATATCTGATTAAAATACTTAATAGAGAACTTAGCACCATCAATTCATCATTAGTTAACCAATATCTAATTCAAAGATAAAACAGAGCATCGTGACATTCACCCATATCTAATGTATCTAAGCACTTAGCATAAAGAAATAGGTTAGATCTAGCAGATTCGAGCACTAAGCAAGTTCACATAGGTTAGATCTAATGTCCAAATTCATCATAAGCACAAAGAATAAACAGATCTATCTAGATATATCAAAGCACTTAGCAATTAAAAGCATAAACACATCATAACGTCACATAGAGAAGAATACCACAGTATTTATGTGGTTCACCCCCACCCTGGGGCTACGCCCACCAACTCTTCTTCTTTATTAGCTTAAATCAGTCATCTACATGCACAGAGCCACACAAACCCTACTTCGCATAGGATAGGAGATCTGCACGCACCTCACTAGATCCTCCTTCCCCGATCTAGGTCTAGCACAGAGCCTTTCACAGTCTCTTATAATGACTTTCACTTAGCTCTGCAAGTCTCACATAGTATGTACGAAGCCTTACAATTCTTGATCACACAGATCCAACTTTTAGCACTTAGCCACTTGCACAACTACTCAACTATTTCTTACATTGTCTAGCCTTCTATTTATACATACAAAATAGGCCTAAACATGGGTAAACCCATGGGTCGACATCTCATTCCCGTTACATATTCCCAAATCCCAAGAAGTACCCAAAAAGGGGCCTAGATCTCGTGATCTTTGCTTCGTCTTGCACTCCATCTTCGACAAGCTGTCGAAGTCCCAAAATAGGCTAAAATTGACCAAGGATCTCCCAAAACTTGGTCAAGGGCCAACGGCCCCCCAACACTCACTTGTGACTCGTCCCGAGTCACTCTAGTCTGACTAGTTCTTCTTCGAATGCCTCGAGCTTGGCTTGGGCTGCTTCGACTTGCTGGTGTGCTACGGCCTCCTGTTTAGTGACCTCTTGGATGAATGCATCGTTGATAGGTCCCTCTAGACGCTGTTCATCTGTAGTGACAACCTGCTCTAACTTTGCTCCTTGGCCTTCTACCTCTGTAAACAATTGATAGGCCTTGTCTTGTACAGGTTGGAGTTTCTGAGTTACCTCCATAACTCTGCTCTGGATAGTTTGCATCTTCTTCTAGGAGATCTGTTTCTTTTGGGATCACTTCATTCTTTCCAAAGCTGACAGGGGCTTCAACTGCGCTTGTATCTTTTAGGCTTGATACTTTGCCTCTTTGAGCTACGTCTCCAGGGCCTTCAATTATGTGTTCTCCGTGAGTTGTTCATAGGTTTGGGCATTATGATCAGTGAGTTTCTTACATTCTAGGGTAAGATCCTTTAGCCTTTCAGCTGTGCTCTCGGCAATTGCTTCTCTTTGGTCTCTTACATCTTGTGGAGTCTCAGGTACAATGCGTAGCTCCAAATTTGCTATGCGCTGTTGTAGCTACTAGATGGCTTCTTCAAGCTGGTTCACCTGCTATGTAACTCGGTCGTCTGCCTTGATTTCTAAGACTGTCACAGAGCGAAGTGCTCTGTTGACCACTTCTTTTACTTTGAGTTACTTCGCGAGCAACTATTCCTTTTCTTGCTGTAGCTGTGATTTTTCTTTATCAAACTTTGCTTTGAGAGAAATATTTTCCTATTCTGAAGCATTGCGTTTATCTACGAGCACTCCTTGTACTTGTGTCAAAGCCTAGGTGGATTGATCTGTTTCTTCTTGTGCTCATCGAAGGTGAACTTCGATTGTATCAGCTAGGTGGTGAAGTTGAGCTGGCTCATCTCCTAGTTCTGGCTCTTCTGGCATAGTGGAGACTGCGCGGTTGGATTGTAGGGATTGCTATACCCCTCGGAGTTCAGTCTTAATTTGATCATACATCTCCTCTTGCTTTGCATCTTGTTTCTCTGCTATTTCCAATGAAGCATTTTGCAGGGCTGCTATGAGGAAGTCGAAGTCATCGGAGGTGAGAACAGTTTGCATATTCGTCATGGTGGCCTTCACTTTCTTCCAGGAGGAAGGTTTCAGAGGCGAACCTTTCCTCTTCTTCAGGGGATCAACCTCATCTCCCTACTTCTGTTCGACTTCTTTGTCATCTAACTCTTTGCCATCACCTCCTTTTTCTGGCGATATGGAAGAAGTCTTCACAGATGCGCTGTGTAATTCTTGTACCTCTTCGGTATTCTTTGTCCTGCTAGGTTCGGGTGTATCCTGCACTGTTTCTGGGTTGTCGATGTTGGATATCTCCACAGGGTCTACTAGAATAAGGAGGTCTGCTGACCAGTCCTTTGTGATCTCCTCCAAGTCCTCCTCTGTCAGCTTATAGTAGGACTGAAGCTATTTCTTGTGTTCATTGACACACACTGTGATGTAAATAAAATGCCAATTTGCATTGAACTTCATCAAAGGCCTGAACCAATGTAGAGTGTTCGGAGTCATGCGAGGCTCGGACTGTATGGCTATCTTCAGCTGATTGTAGTAGGTATGAAAAAAAACATTGGACTACCACTGTTTATTCATATTGCTTGAGTATCACAGTGTACTAAACTTCGCGGCCAGTGGTTCAAAAGGCTCAATGTCTAGGAAGGTCGTGCCTTTCGACATCTCCCAGGCAATAAAAGATATCAGTATCAAAATCCAGTTGAAATGAAATTCATATCCTTGATCTTATGCTTCTCTACAGTCGAGTTCCAATTGGTTCAATAGGTACTTTGCCCAGTTCATCTGAAGGCCTTCCGTGCACTTCCCTGCGAGGTCGACTACAAAACCGATGACTTGGGTGGGTCAGTTCTTTCGTACTAACTTCCCTACAATCAACTGACAGGCGAGGTGAATTGCGCCACTCTGGATATAAGCTACCTTGTAACCTCATGTTCCCTTCTCGACTCGCCATAAGTGTCCTTGATCTTCTGGGATAGAGCGCGATCCATGGATTTTCTAGGGTAAAAATATTGTGGATTGGGTCCTTGCATACTCAAGCTTGTGATCTGATTAATTAGCACCGGATCAACTGTTATACGATAGATTAACCACAAATAACCACCATGGTAACAAGAAAGTAGCAACTTGACACAGTCATTCACCTCCTGGTGTCTTCCGAAGTGTGGGATCTTCATGACGTTCAACAGGGTGGACTGCGTGAGGTCATGGGTCCATTGCTGAGGGACGATCTTCAAATTATTCCCCTTAGTTCTAGTCAGGTACTTATGTGGGGCAAGCATGTTATAGAATTTTCAGTCACCGAGGTTAAAGTCGCTAAACTTCAATGTTGCGATATTATCTTGGTCTGCTCGAATTGCATGGACCCCCTTCGGGAGGTACGCAGTGACCAAGGCATACTCAAAATATCTAGGTACACTGTCTCAATTTACTGCACCGCTTAGAGGTGGAACGTAGGTGGGTAATATGGTCGGGATCAATTTGGCATTCTCTAGATCATCCCTATGCTTGGTTTGCTTTTCATCTAATGGTTGGGATGGTCCGGCTCAACAAGAAGTGGATGGAGAGGTCGGCAGTCCTCTCGTCGATGATGCTTGTACACTTGTAGACATCAACATGACTCTTTCAGTCATGAGGTTGATCAAAACTTCTTCAACAACTTTCTCTACAACGCTCAACTAGTCCGACATACACACTCGGGGTTAACAATCTCGGGTTCAGAAGGTAACTTAGACACAGTAATGGGATAGAGAGAATAAGAATGATGATCACTGTGCAAAATAAACTTAGTCTACGGGCTCAAACTCTCAGTTGGCAAAAGTGTTCTCGGTGCATGGCGCGGAGGAATAAATAGGTAAATCGGCAACGGGTCACTTGCAACGGGTCCGAAGCCTTCATTAACTCCGTTCTGTCCGTTATGGCGCGGTCCCAATGATCGGATGGCAAGCTGGCTGTACATAAATGTCTTTATACCTGTTCTGAGTGTTGGTCTAATGGTTATAATGTCCCTTACGACTATATTGCTTCGTCATGGTGAAGTGCCATGTGTCACTTGCTGATATCCCGACGAAGCTTTAATTTTGTAAATTTTTCTTCTGCGAGGTTTCCTCTGGAACCCTTTGCAACTTGTCGATCTTAGCTCTCTTCTTACTCATCTTTCTAGCCTTCTTCCCAGTGAGATTCATCTCAGTATGCCTTTTTTTGTTTTGATTCTTATCTTCTTTTGACATAGTGACTTCGCACTGTTGAGATCCTTTCCTAAGATTCGAGGGTGATACTTCTTCTTTATTTGGGATAAGTATTTCAGTCTTCTGTGGGTCTTCTAGTGTTCTTGCAACTTCGACATCAGGGTATCTAGTGTTAAATAGCCTTGATCTGTTCTTCTGTTCTTCAATCAAGTGTGCAATCCTTCTAGTCATAAAATCTTTTAACTCTTGCTTCTTCTGCTCTAAGAATTATTCTTCTTCTTTCCTTCTGGCTTGATTTCTTTCAATCTAGGGTCTTCCTAGTAACATGGTAAATGGGGCACTGTCCTCAATAAATTTAATGATCTCAAAATCTTCCTCTGTCGAAGTTCCATTGACATTCATAGGTATCTGGTTGAGCTTTCCACATAAATTTATCATCTTTCCTTTGAATAGTCCTATTCCTCCTAATGAAGGAATCATAGCAGGTCTCCCTATAGCTTCCCAAGTTCTCTCTGTCATGATATTCACCTATGTTTCCTCATCTAGAACACAACCAATGTTGAAGTCTCTTATTCTTGCTTCAAGGCATTCTTTTTCTTTGAATATCTCTGATAATCTGACATGTCGATGGTCTTTCAGGGTTTCTTTCATCTGTAGAAATAATTTTTTCTGATTCTTTCTGGGATTATGTCATAATCTTAGTTTCTGGATCTTTCCTAGGGTTTTCTTGGTTCATATTCATTTCTTCAAGCTTAGCAATCATTCTAGGACAATCCAATACTTCATGGTCCATAGCTTTGCAACAAACACAACTAGGTCTTCTCCCAGGGAATTCCTTAACAATATGTCTCGGTCTTCTATAACTGTAACAAAGGGTTAATCCTCTCTTTATTTTAAATGATCCCCAGTCTTTCTTGTACTGCGCACTAGGATCATGGCAGCTAACTTGCAAAAAATTATTTCTAGGATCCTACATCCACTTGTTAGTCCAAACATTCTTTCTATGCATAGGTATAACATATTTTTCACCATTCTTATAAGATCTATTCATATCAAATCTTCTTTATTTTATTAGTGCCCTACTTTTCAAGCTAGGATAGAATCTATCAAACATACCTAGATCCATGCTTTAGAAACAAAAAATTCCACTTATCTTACTTCTACAGAGCACAAAGCTTTCAGATCTAGAAATTTTCAATATTCTTACCTTTATCAGAGCACAAAGCTTCCATATCTTACCTCTTTTAATCAAGAATTATCACTTTTACCTTTCTTAGAGCACATAGCTTTCAAATCTTACCTCTTTTCTTCAGATCAGAATTCTTTTCTTGGCACAGATCTTGTCAAACTAAGTAGAGTACTGCGCACTAGAGAAACAGATCTACGCACAGAGCTTTCACAATTTCAGGTCGGATCTTTGCACAAAGCTTCTTCTTCCTCAATTCCCAACAATCATAGTTTCAGGTCCCGGCAACAGAACCATTTGCTGGCACAGGGGTAAATCCAGGGTTCAACGCTACAACAACACACCAACAAAACCCTAACTACCGGCCCTTTCGACAACACCTGAGAAGCAAATGAAGTCTCACCCAAGGTAGAGGCAGGGGTGGTTGCAGGACTCAGGTGTATGCAACCTTAGATGGGACACATATATGTGATTATAATACTTAATAGAGAACTTAACATCGTTAGTTCATCATTAGTTAACCAATATCTACTTCGCAGATAAAACAAAGCATCACGACATTCACCCATATCTAATGTATCTAAGCACTTAGCATAAAGAAATAGGTTAGATTTAGCAGATTCAAGCACTAAGCAAGTTCACATAGGTCAGATCTAACGTCCAGATTCATGATAAGCACAAATCATAAACAAATCTATCTAGCTATATCAAATCACTTAGCAAGTAAAAGCATAAACACATTAGAACATCGCACCGAGCAGAATAACACCATATTTATGTGGTTCAACCCCACCCTGGGGATACGTCCACCAACTCTTCTTCTTTATTAGCTTCAATCAGTCATCTACATGCATAGAGCCACAAAAACCCTACTCCGCATAGGACAAGAGATCTGCACGCACCTCACCAGATCCTCCTTCCCCAAGCTAGGTCTAGCACAAAGCCTTTCACAGTCTCTTACAATGACTTTCACTTACCTCTGCAAATCTCACACAGTCGTCTAAATGGCACGAATCTAGAGAACCACGCAGTGAATTCTAGATTCAAATCACATTCTGATTTAGACAAAATAAATATATTGATATAAAGAACACAGGAAGGCATGTACGGAAAGAAAGAGTAAAATACATCAAACTGTTACCGTTAGAATCAAAGTTTCAGGACCTTTGCATTAAGTTTCAATCGAGTTCAAAAGTTACATTCAATAGTCACTGTCTACACTATTTTGCCAATCAATCCTCTTTACATCAAAATGACCCCCTTATATAGAAAAATAATGGCACATTTGGCTGTTAGGGTCGAAATACCACCTCCTAGAATCATGGATCTGGTTTCTTTGAAAGATAACAATAACTTCAATGGATTTACTAAAAATAGAAAACCCAACTTTGCCAAATCATAATCGTAACCGAAATATTATTTACACTTATTGATCATGATTAGAATTCGACCATATGGTTGTGATAAGTCATCATGTGCACTTTTGGACACTCTGTCACCCCTGCACAACAAGTCTGCTATGCAACAATAACCTACAACAAAAAACACAATGAATTGCGCAACAAACTGGGAAAATAGGCGTTAAATATGATATCATATCTCACGAATAAAAAATATTTTTAAAAAATGAGAGAGGTTTTTGTAGGTAATATAGTTATGAAGAAAAAAATCTCTTGGTTTCATGAAATTCATCTCCATCTTGCCAGAATACGTGTCGCAAAAACATGTCTCAAACAGGAAATCATGAAAGATGAAAAATAGGGCTCAAAGATTCATTCGAATCTCCCAATCCGTGACACCTTTTGAAAATATGAGAGGTTTTTATTATTTGTTTTGTCCTCAACAAAAACCTCTAGGGTATTTTCAAAATTCATCTCCAGTTGGTCATAAACGGATCTTGAAGTTTACCACTAAACCAACCATTTATGCAACACACCCTGTATCTTGTGTACAGGAAAATCCTCTGCGTGGCAGCCTCTTCTACACAACGACATCCTCTATACGACGACACCCTCTATGCGACGATGTATTATCTGCAATAGCATTGTATGCGTGACATCATCCTCTGCGTGACGACATATTCTGCGTGACAACATCCTCTGCACTACGACATCTTCTGCGCGACGACATCTTATGCGCAAAAACAACCTTTGCGCGACAACATCTTCTGCATGACAACATCTTCTATGTGATGACGTATTCTGCATGACGACGTCTTATGCATGACAACATCCTCTGCATGACGAAATCCTCTGCGCAGCGTGCAACACATGAATGTAGCAAAAGCCTTTGCACAATAAACTTGCACCATGAGTATGCTTTTGAAGTTTTCAATGATACCAATGACGTGGAGTGTCATGATTGTTCCTTCTCTAACCTCATGAAAGGTGATGATGAACCATAATACCTTTTGACATGATATTCACCCTAACCTATGACTCATCTAAGAATGCCTTGATTTTCCCAAGATCATGTCATAACTTTGAAAACTTTGGACAAACCTCTAACTCTAGCTATGAAAATTATGGTGCTAACAAGTCCAATACTGAAAGAGAAGACAAATGTAAGTTCCAAGTGGATTTACAAGATGAAGCATTCAACAGATGGAACTATCGAGAAGTACAAGGCAAGATTTGTAGCACGTGGTTTCTCCCAAAAAGAAGGAATATATTATGAGGAGAAATTTGGTCTTGTGGCTAGATACACCTTGATTAGAGCTATACTTGCATTAGCTACAATAAATAAGTGGAAGGTACACTAGATGGACGTGAATAAAACCTTTCTAAATGGTTTAATAGAAGAGGAAGTGTATGTGGAGCAACCACAAGGTTTTGAGACACATTACAGTTAGACACATGTGTGCATATTGAAGAAAAACTTGTATGGGTTACAACAAGCACCTAGAGCATGGTAAGATAGAATTGAAATCTTCCTGATGAGCTTGGGATTTACCAAGAGTAAAGTAGATTCCAACCTATACTTCAAGGTTGTGGATGGTGGACCAATGATAGTACTACTATATGTAGATGATCTGTTT